>DWQW01001597.1:0-32312 GCA_018249695.1 Heliconius erato demophoon | reverse complement strand
CGACACCAGAGCGAAGAAATGGAAATATAAATTTAAGTAAATATTTCATCTCCTCGAGTGGGGATCGAACCCACAACCAGTCGGTTTTACAGTCACATCTCGTGCCGCTGCGCCACGACCGGCCTCAAAGTAATAAATAAAGCAATTAAATTATTCTGTATGATACTTTATATCTATAAACTAACATATTTGATATTGATGTTATGTAACTTTACAGTTATGTAATTATTTTATAATTCTTTTGTATATTTAATAATAATGACATCAACAAACAACGTGTTGTTTATTCTACTTGTGTTTGTCTAAGATAAAAATACTTGAATGTTATCAATTTTTGTGAAAAAAGAAAGAACTACTATTTAATTTTCTTTTGTGCTGCAGCAGGGTGGGCAGAGGGAGCCTAGTGGTGAGACATTCTGCTCCGCATACTATTCATTTTATTAAGATATAGTTATGCTTTTATTGGCTAATATTTTTAATAAATAATCTTTTAGAAGTGTTAGTTGCTAATATCTACATTACAAATTCCATTTATGTTAAAGACAAAATGTTATACAAATTTATTATATCTTTCTTGAACGATCAAACTTTAAAGCAATTTTTAATATATGTACATACGTACTCGTAGCATATAGATTTAATTTTTTTTTATATGAACGTAATGAAGTTAAAAAACAAACTATCTTATGAGTACTGAAGTACATATTGTATACATTCAAAAATAATCTTGTACTTTGAATCTTAATCAAAATTTATACCATAAAAACTTAAAATGACTTACCTGTGGCAGTGGATTTGCTGGTTTAACATGAAATCCTCCTAAATAAACCACATTTGGAGGCACCGGGCGATTGAAGTCCCATAGTTGATGAACGTTTAAAAATAACATTTTAATATTTGACTTTAAATCATTTACATGTGGTATATCCGCCCCGAAGACTCTTCTCATCATTGTGGTTTCTTCTTCTTCTAATTGGTAGTATTTGTAATCGACGTAATAACGTTTAAATAATTCTGATACTTTATCCCATAATGTCAAATTAAGAACTTTTTGCTGAGTTTGTATAGCATATAAAATAGGATGGGATACAGCACCTATAGTTTCAAAATCACCATGCTGTCCTCCGAAAGAACTAAATGCAATCACAGGGGTCTTATAAACGTGGGCGAAGCCCAAGGATGGCCTAAGCATAGATTCTATAAATATTAAGTCAAATTTGTTACTGCTATTTTTTAAAAGATCTTGCACTTCAGAGAATTGAAATTGTGCTTCACACACTCCTATTAATCGTTCATAAGCTCTAGGTAGAAAATCCATAATGTTTTCCATATCTCCAGCGTTATGGGCCAAAAAATCCTTCCATAAATAATACGATACATCATGAACATCTATTTCTGTAAAATTTGGAGGAGTTTTGCCTTTAGGGAATATCGCATCTGGCGTTATTACGGTTACATCGTGTCCACGCTTAGCCAATTCAAGCATAAGAGGACGGAACACTACTTGGTGACTTATGGAAGGTATAGGGTATACTGCCAAAATTCTTTTTGATTCACAAGTGGCAACCACAATCAAAAATAACAATATAACTTTATGCTTCATTATTAAAATAAATAATTAAATTAATAAAATTAACTAAGGAACGACCAACACTTGAGAGTGAATATTATGCACTTGTGTCTCGCAAGCCTTTTCTTATATATTTATAACCTTTATTCATTACAATACTATGTTTATTAATGTAGCGTTATCATATTTCTTTTAGAGTTCCTTATTGATCTGATAATAAATATTTAAAGTATTAGTATTTGAAATTATTTATTAAGTATTAATAATTATTTAAGTAGTAGTAATTAATTATGTATTAATAATTAATTAAGGCTTTAAAATAAATTAAGTATATTACCTAATTATTAATAATAAATTTGAAGTTAATGATATGTATAACTTAATAACACATATTATTATTGTATTGCGTAGTGCAGTGGGACAGTGCATCACTCTAATGCCGTAGTTGTGAGGTCGATATCTATTTGGGGGAATATATTATTATATTTTTTCCATTTTACCAAGATAAAGTTCATCATTAACCCAAAGTTTCGTCGCAGAACATGTCATGTCTTAAATTTGGGTAGAAGACTGTGAACGGAGTATCGTAACGTATAAACGGAGTAACAATCTATACGGAACACTATCATACATTTTTCTCAATATTTCACAACTTTATAATTTATATGCTAGGACCATTCATCGATATCTTGCGTGATTCTTATTGCTTGATAAGTTAGTCCGGGTCATTTAGGCTAAGACTACCATGATATTCATGTTTAGTACTAAATTTCGTTTGTCACTATCCAAAACTAAGTATTTTTGAAGATAAAAAAAATATATGATGATTTGCAAAACAGATAAAAGGATTTGTAAAAGTGACAAGTCTTGATAGAGTAAATAATTATTTTGGATTGTTTTTTATTTTATATTTTATTCGTGTTTTATATATTTTTTTTAAGTTGCCGAAACTCTAAAAGCGGTGAGATGGAAGTCATTCATTTTTTCGAGTAGAGATCGAGTCCATAATACTCATCCAGCTTGTTAGAACTATGATAACTCTGGCGTCTTGAATTTCTTATCTTCTCACAGAAATTAGCGCTAAAACGAGACGTAGGACCAATCCCAAATAACATTCACCGAGGCTTCCATACCAATATCAGGTCAATGGGAAGTACAAATTATAAAAGCAAAGAAACATAATTTTGCAGGCATATTCACTCATTTTGTATGAAACGAACTATAAGTTATATATAAGTTTGTAATGATTTTTTTTCTATGAAATATCTAAAACATTTCACTTTTCTGATTTTTTTATTTGTATTTTAAGTTCTCACTTCGTGCCAAATTTCATAGTTGTACGTCCATGGAAAGAACCCTATGGAATTTGATTCCGCGGCGAACTTCGTGCATAATGTAACACTGTTGTGTTACATTATGCACGAAGTTCGCCTATAATGTAGCAAAATACTATAAATAGAATGGTGATTGAATCCACAACCAGTCACGTTTACAGCCACACTTTGTGTTCCTGCGCCACGCAGTCGTGGCTTCACATAATCAATACCACCTGTATTATGGGTATGGAATAAAATGTCTTCTGGTGGTGAATTTCACTACCACACCGCATCAGTAAAATGCAAAAAAGACAAAAAGCCATTATTAAAATGCTCATTTTCTTATCTTCTATACATCCACATGAGATGTTTTAAATGAAAAATAATTTGATTTAATTTGAGGAAAAGATAAATTATCATGGCATGGTGTGGCTATTGAATCCAATATCAACTTCATGCTGTAGCCCGCGCACAGCAGGGTTGGCAGAAGGAACTTAGTGTAAAGACACTCCGTTTCCTACTTTTCGCAGAGTTCTAGAGGCACTGCGTGTTGAGTGGCGGATCTCAACGCCGCGTTTGGTAGCGATTAGAGCGAAGAATTGAAATTATAAATGTACATAAATATTTAATTTTCTCGAGTGGTGATCGAATTTACAACCAGTCGATTTTAAGCCACATTTTGTGCCTCTCCGCCACAACTGGCCTCCAAAATCATTGCATGAAATCATGCATTGAAAATATTTGAAGCTCTTGCGAAATTGTTTATAAGCTTTAGTTTATAGCAATTAAAAACTTAAAATGAATTAACTTGTTGTTTTTAAACTGCTTTTAGAAGGCCTTGTGATATTATTTACTTAGGGAGCACTATGCAATATAATTATATATTGAAATATATTTCAGCTTATAAGAGCTTCAAATATTTGTAATACCCCTTAAAACTGGTAGATTTCTATAGCCATGAATAGTTCTCAAAGAGGAAACAAAACTTGAAATAAGATTAATAAAAAAAAGAGAAGCTACAATGGATTACGTAACGCAAGGCCAAATCAGAAATACAAAATATAGCTGTTTTACATTACAACAAAACAGTTATTATGTGTATGAAGAAGCACACAGCGTTGATTGAAGAAGCAATCTCCTAATTTCGCCTATTTTCGTATATAAATGGTTCGACCTACCAAATAATCTTCGAAATACTTTCCTCTTTCACTTCTGCAGTGACGGCAGACTCCAGAATTCGGCAGAAAGTGGGGAACGGAGTGTCTTAACACTAGGTTCCCTCTGCCTACCCTGCTGTGTGCGGGATACAGCGTGAAGCTAATTTTTTTTTTTTTTTTAATATATTTTTAAAATGTCCTTTTGTTGTCAAAATAGTTGTCTCTTTGAATCTGCAGCCCATCATTTAATAAATAAATAATATATTTAATCATTATTATTATCAAATGTTGCTGCTGCTTTCATAAAAATCAAAACTGATTGATCCTTCAAACAATTGAACCTAAAAATAAAATAAATACTGCCTGACATATTAGATGTTCTGATACATCACAATGTAAGAATACAACAAAATAATATTATGGTGTGCCACAATTTCCTTGTGCTTTAGTTCCAGAAAATTATAAGTACAATGTATAGTAGCCACTGTCCTGTGTACTTTTAGCCTATCACATTAGCACCTTGCCATCATCAGGTTATAATACATATACATTCAGGTTTACTTGTCCATATCAAGTCTGGTATCTTTCCAATTTCTGTTTTAATAACAATCAAATATGGTATTTCTTTCAATTTCTAATATTTATTTATTATTTCAATTTCTGTTTAAATAATACCATTACAATGAAAGGTATATCTTGATCGTCTCACCTTCAGCTTTTATTTTATTGTACCTTTCGGATTTTCCAAATCTTTAACGGATTTGTTTCATGGTCCTTTTATTTTAAGGCACTAGCCTTCAGCTAGGTTCTCAATATGTAAGACCCATATAGAGTGTCCTAGTGCTCAGTGACTAAGTATCTATAGTATAAAGTTCGTCCTCCTAGGCCTGGAACAACAGATGTTATTCAGACATGTCCTCCTTGAAAATTGTATGTTAGTCTTTGGTGTCTCATTTCCATTTTTGAAATAAAAAAGTTATGAGTCCATGACCACCCAACTATCTGGACAGAGATAGGTCCACCACATCTTGAATCTCCATATTTTATAAGGCCTCCAGACAATTTGACTTTCCACTAAATCAGTTGTTGTTGGCCGACTGTGACTATTTAAGTATTGGTTAATATGCATAAAGCACCAGTTTTCCAACATCTGCCTTAACAATTAAAGGCAATCTCAGAAGTAATTGTGTTCCATAACAACCAACACACTTCTTTTCGTTAGAAGGTACACAACATAATTTCACTCACAATTTAATTTTGAGTGCTTCATTAGACAACCAATAATCTCATATATTTAATATGAATTTTGTTTACTTAAAGCAATTTCGGATTTGTAGCTGTATCAAAGATATTTCAATGTTTAATGATTAACTCAGCAGCCAAAATGTAGCATTAGTTTACTATTTCCGAGATATGAATTGGTAAAGTCAATCTGTCCTGATCCACTGCCAGCACATATGACACATCTGTTGGGATACACAACAACATATAAATGCCCGGTAATATGCCTGTGCTCTTTTACAACCAAATTGGTAACCATTGTAACTGTCTGAGAGCAGTGTAGAAGTGAGCTTATGTCTACCTTTTTTTTTCTCAACCAAGATGGTATAATTTGCAACTGATGACCTGACTTTTACTGAATAAACTTGTTGTCCCTTTCAATTGCAATAATAATAAATTTTATAAATATATTTATTTCTTCATTCACTTTTCATTTTTTTGTAATTTACTTTGTTTTAAAATTACCTTATGATTATTTACCTTCTTTTTTTTACTGTATTATTTATCTCTTGTATGAGTGTCAACATTAAGCGTTAATTGTAAAATTATATATTGCAACCCACAATACAGGAATACCTGTGTGGGTACCATCAGATGTAACAAAAATTGTACAAGTTATTTGTTAATAAATAAATTTTATTTTATTATTCTATTCATTCCTATCCAATGGAGTTTCCTTTTCTGTTCTATCATCTTCTTTATTTATTATTATTTTTGTATTTAAATTAATATCTTATATGATCTGTTTCCTTTACTTATATGTTATACCTTTTTTATGTATGAAAAAACACATACACTACATGTAGGGTATACTTTATTCTATAATTACATGACTTAATTCTTCTGAAGACCTGGATTCAAGTAGTGTGAAATAGTCACAGTCAGCCAGTCTATCAAATTGTTTAGCCCAAGCAAACAATTTTGTTCAATGTTAGATATCTCTCTCAGCAGATGATATTTAGTTTCATTTTATTAAAGTTATACAACTCCTTGTTAACTACTAATTGCAAAAGCTGGAGTAAATCTGCAAAACCGTTACAGACTAGTTCCCATAGTCTGTAGTCACTTATTGACAGTAGTCACCCTCTGTCTGTTGATTGTAATTCTACCATTCTTGTTTATACACATTTCTAGCCACAAGTTACATTCTTTTATGTCACTAAACTGCCGTTCTGTTATAGATAACAGGATTATCACAATAAATTCCTATAAGAAATAAAATTAACACAAACTGTTATTGTGTGTTGTTACAAATAAAATAAAAATTCAAATATACTTCATTAAAGTAATAAATAGTCAGTTATTGTCAACTGAATATAGAGCCACCACCGGCCCGAGGAGCAGTTCTGTTGCCTAAGAGCTAAAAAACGTTGCTCTTTTCAATAAAAGTTACAATTTTAAAACAATGTAATTGCAGCTATGCTTCAAATTATTATTTACATAGGTACATGTTATTATTACACTCTGTAATGCAAGTAATTATATATAGAATAATAAGCTTTACTATTACTTATTTATAGTTATCGTAAACATTCTAAATCTATGTCTGTATATTATGTACAGTAAAGTAACTTAATAAATATAAGGCAACCTAGCCCATGTTAAATAGAATGTTTTAAAAGACATTTTCGCAATAATCTTGAGTGTTGACATTTTTAATGTATAATATTTCGTGAAAATATCATATAGAATATCTCTAATAAAAATTCAGTAGCTGTGTAATAGCTTATATGCTGAAATATAACTTACCAGTCTCAATTAGACTACTATTTTAATTATCTAAGTATCAGAAGTTTGTACTTTGCCTTTTGAACTCTTATATAGTAAAGGGGGCTTACATTTTTTTTTTCTTCTCATTTTTAGTAAACTAGGAAAAATTGCTAAAAAGTTCAAGGGACCATTGACCATTTTCAATTCTGAAAACAGCATCTTTCCTTTTCTTGTATTTCTGAATTATATACACTCATTTTTCGAGACACAACACAAATATAAACTAAACTCCTTTATATAAAAATACTAGAGGGCGCGCGCGGCTTCGCCCGCTTATTAGAAGTGAATTCTAAAAAAACCACGAAACACGTGTTCAATAAAATATTTTTAACAGTCTGAATTTAAATTTATTATTATTTATTTTTTTATTTAAATTTTTATAAAAATCGGTGGCAATTTAAAGATTTTTCCATACAAACTTTCAATCCCTTATTTGAACCCTTAGGGGGTGAATTTTTAAAATCCATGAAACATGTGTTCAATTAAATATTTTTAAGAGTCTGAATTTCAAATTTTATAAAAATCGGTACAGATTAAATTTATTTTC
Organism: Heliconius erato demophoon; assembly: GCA_018249695.1. Lineage (NCBI taxonomy): Eukaryota > Metazoa > Arthropoda > Insecta > Lepidoptera > Nymphalidae > Heliconius > Heliconius erato. The sequence goes on along the minus strand of DWQW01001597.1, from coordinate 24,671 downwards.
CATACAAGCTTTCAACCCCTATTTCACCCCTTTAGGGTTAAAATTTTTCAAATTCCCTTCTTAGTAGATGTCCAGAATATGAAAATAAACATCTGCCCAAATTTCACGTTTCTACCATCAGCGGTTACGGCTCTGCGTGCGTCTTACCTCAGTCAGTCAGGACAAGTCCTTTTATATATATATATATAGATTTTACACAAAATTAATCAATAATATCAAAGAAAATTTTGTTATTAATAAATTTTACATCCGATCGCGGCAAAATTATAAGACGCTATGAGTGATAGATGACAGCACGTCGCTACAGAGAATAGATGACGTACGTCACTGCAGAAGTGCAAGAGGAAAGTATTTCGAAGATTATTTGGTAAGTCGAACCATTTATATATGAAAATAGGCGAAATTTGGAGACTGCTTCTTCAATCAACGCTGTGTGTTTCAAAGTAACATAATAATAAATTATTTAGTTTTTAACCAACAACCTCAACAGTTGCTCTTTTGTACATAAAAGTAAACATTTTATTTTTTAATACAATTGTAAAAAAAGCTAAGAATTAAATTAAATTATAGTCTATTTTTTTGTATCTTATTATTAATACGTGAAGCAAAATCTTTGGACCCATTTTTAAGAAAATTGCGCAGAAGGAGAAGAGAGAAATCTGGCTTAGAGAAATTTGGCATTTATAATGTAGGAGAAGTGCAGAACGCCAATATTTTTCAATAATAATGCTTATAAAGTTCAAATGAAAGTAAAAAGTTTTAATCAATAAATAAAACATAACACACAGTTTTTTAATTTTTAAAGTGTTATTCCACATTTAGGAAAATAAAATATTTATCAAGAAAACGTACGAAAATTTGAAAGTAGTGGTATTTTATAAAATGAACGTAGCAGACTCATTGACCGTTTGGATGGTTTTCAAAGAGGCGCGGGTTCATATTCCGCTATGTTGAATTTTTTACACGTTTTCTTAGTAAGTATAACACACACTACCATGCATTTGACAATATCTATATACACTATTGTATTTATAATCTGTACATACACGTTGCTATGGCAACGCGTATAACTTACGTGTTCTAGTTTATTTAGATATGCCAAACACGCTAAGAGTACGCTATTTATGCACAATTACATTGACCAAGGCTGGTAAGCTTTGATGTCAGTCATCATAGCGCAGAGGCACAAGGGTGTGACTATAAATGATTGTGGGTTCCATCCTCACTCGACGAAAATGAAATATTTATTTAAATGTATATTTACATTTCTTCGTTTTGGTGTCGACGCAAAGTGCGGCGATGAGTACCGCTACTCAATAGACAATGCCTTCAGAATTTGGCGGAGAATGGACAATGGAGTGTCTTAACACTAGGTTCCTTCTGTATACTCTGCTGTGTGAGGAATATAACGTGAAGCAATTTTTTTAGTCAGATATGCCAAACATGCTAAGAGTACGCCATTTATGCACAATTACGTTAACCGGGGCTGGTAACCTTTGACGCCAGTTATGGCTCAGGGGCATAAGCGTGTGACTATAAACGTGACTGGTTGTGGATTCGATCCCCACTCGAAAAAACTGAATACCTATTTATCAGCTTCACGTTCTATACTCATTTCAATTTATATTTACATTTCTTCGCTTTGGTGTCGTTGCAAAGCGCGACGTTGAGTTCCGCCACTCAGCAAGCAATGTCTCCAGAATTCGGTAGAAAATGGGGAACGGAGTGTATTCATACTAGGTTTCCTCTGTCTACTCTGCTATGTGAGGGATACAGCGTGAAGCTGATTTTTTATTAGATATGCCAAACACTCTAAGAGTACGCTATTTTTGCACAATTACATTGACCGAGGCTGGTAACCTCGATTAGGATGCCGGTTTTTAGGTAGACAACCTTAAATAATTGTATGTAAATTCTGTAAGGGTTTTAATTATTTTATCTTATATCATACCGATTTTGGCAATGAAACCATAAAGTATAAGTATAAAAATTATATTAGTTTCTTTTACTGCTACGTTACGAGCGTGCCAGTTGAGTACTTATCACTTTGCCAATGTCACATTGTATAGAGAACACACGAAGGAGATTGTACGGTAAAAAAGAGATAATATCAAAAAGGAAAATGCATGGCAAAAAGAGATCCAATTAAAATATTGTCTTCACTTATAAAGTACGAGTATATCTAAAAGTTTTTCAATACTCAGTGACTGTCAGGCAACTAAAACTTGACATGTTCATTGTGGAGTGTAAGCACTGTGAGAGGATTTCCTGATATATCTACAGGAACTCGGTAAAATGGAATTTTAATTAATAATTGAAATACAAATAGAATGGAAAGGAGTATAAAATTATCTAGTGTTTTTGTAAATAAAACGCCATATTATTAATTTTAATTTAATACCTTAACAATATATACGACCTAGTTGAAACTACTTGAAATTGAATTATTTGAAATACAAATAACAATCAGACGTTTACTTAATAATTGTTATTTTAATTTTCACATAAGTTCCTATTTTCATTTCCCACAATTTTGAAATTATTTTAACACAATAAGGACAATACAAGTAACATCACATTTCACAGGAATTTGTGTAATACACTTTTAACAATATTTACAATTACATTTTCTTATATTTTACTTAGTCTTTATCTTTATACGGACATTATTCATCTTTAAGACCATACAACGTATAGAAAATACTATAAGACTTGTAATAAATGAGAAAACTCCTAGCAATAATAAGATTATATCAATCTGGTAGTATTCAGCCCAGGTCATGTTAGCTGCTGGTGTCGTCAAGTGGGAACCTCCAGTTCTCAACACGTGTTCCGTCCACCATACTGCACGTTCTAATGGTGACTGTGGTTGATCGTGTAATAAGCTTTTATATCTTGCCACATTGTCACGATATCTATAATATTTAATATTTAAAATTAAAAAAACTTGTTAAGACTCTCCGTTCTTCACTTTCCGCCAAATACTGGAGGTATTGCGTATTGAGTGGCGGAACTCAACGCAGCGCTTTGCCTCGACACCAGAGCGAAGAAATGGAAATATAATTTTTTTAGTAAATATTTCATTTCCTTGAGTAGGGAGCGAAACCCACAACCATTCGCGTTAACAGTCACACTTTGTACCTCTGCGCCACGACTAGCCTCAACGTAATATAATATGGCAGTTCTCCAAAACGAACAAATTTCAATTTCCTTGTGATTACTCATTAATAGTAAATAATTTTAATAAGATAAATATCATAATAAATACTTAACTAAATAATAAACAAGTCGTCTAGACAAGTTTAATGATTTAGTGTATACAAAAATATATTTTAAGAAAAAACCTTCAAAAAATTGTACGTGTAGATTCGGTGTGTTCTTAGTTCATTTCTTTTCAAAAATATTCGTAATTAAACTATCATATATTAATTTTATTTGCTATTTTTTATGAAATACTTAAAGGTTTTAATAATAAAACGTGCTTATATTTTAGGTTTAGCTACACAAAAATCGATCGCAAAAAAAGTATATAAAAATAGGGTTATTGATCGCGCGAACTTTTGTTTTAAATATTGCCACGAAAATACGTTATCTAACGTAGTGTTTATTTTGGCTTATAATAATGTTAATTTCCGACGGTGGAACTGCCGCCACGGATGCTTTAACAATTTATAAATAAGTCTTAAATTGGATTCTCCTAATTTTAGCACATGAATCGTCATTGATATCTTTACTATTTACTACTTATAGATTAAAAATGGTTCGGCAATCGTTAATATATACTTATATTGACATTTTGAACAAATCTGTAACCAGCAAATTTCATGTACTTTGAATGAGTTTTTCATAAAATTACAACGTGTTTTATGTAAAAACATCATCGGTTGCGACGTCATTGCCAGAAAAATAGAAAAAGATGGCAATGACGCTGGAAGAAAAGTAGGTGAAGACAATGATTAGTAGCTTTTAGAGTAGACGAATGGGTCTGATTTCAGGCTGTAGTCCTTAATCTTAGACATATTTCTAATAGTACTAGTACTCACTGATGGTGATGGTGGTGCCTTTTTTCTTTTTTAAAAAGATTTATCTGAGGCCTTATGATCCTAACGAGCTTTTTTTCTCTATAGTGTCTTTCACTTTATCATCACATTTATCGTGTTTTTTACTAAAACTTCGTTATCCTCTATATATATATATATATATATATATATATATATATATATATATATATATATATATATATATATATATATATATATATATATATATATATATATATATATATTTTTTTTATATTATATATATATATATATATATATATATATATATATATATATATATATATATATATATATATATATATATATATATATATATATATATATATATATATATATTTCATTATTATAAATTATATATATAAATTTCACACGTCTTTAGCATTCAGCGTTGTAAGTTTAGATAACCTAATGATATGCCATATTTGGTTAGCATGCTGGTTGTTGATGGCAACGGCATATTTTATAATTGGACTGGATAACAGAAATATATACTATTTGTGTTTTATTTTTCACAACTGACTTTTGTAATACCAATTACTATATTATAGATTGTGGGTTCGATTCCCATTGTAGGAAATGAATTATTTATTTTCAGCATTTCTTCCCTCTGATAACGAGTCCCGTTACTCATCACGCAATGCCACCACAATTCGATGGAAAGTGGGGAACGGAAGTATCTTAATGGGAACGGAATATCCTAACACTAAGTTCCTAGATTATAAAGCGTGAAGCTATAAAAATATAATTATATATAGACGTACTTTTGACTATTATCGAGAATATCCTGTATGGCTGTCCTTAGCGCATCCTCTGTAAGGTCGTTTAGAGTAATTCTTCGTCCTATATTATGTATTACGTAGTGTTCTGCGTTGTACCACTGATCCCAATGCTGAGGTATGCCAAGGAGCGGTACTCCAGCTGATATGCCTTCGTCGGTTGATTGCAGACCGGCTTGAGTGATGAACATTTTAATTTTTGAGTGTCCTGAATGAAAAAATAAATAAAGAAATTAAAGATATTTTATTGTTATTTTTCATATTTATATAGACAGTCATTTTACAGGTAGATGGATTTGAAGAAAATATAAAAAAAATATTGTGGATTCAATATATTGTGGAATCGGCCATCGTTATTATTTAAGTATATAGGCTATATACTTAGATAATAACGATGTTATATAGAGATATATACTTAAATAGTAGCGAAGTTCAGACGAACTACATATCAATTAAGGCGACAAATATAAGAGTAACTAGAACAATCTATGTTGCGCTTTGTCTAGACAGATAGGTAAAACGGATTCAAGAAATCAATATTTTTTAAAGACACTAAAATAATTTTCGAAGCCACAAACGAGGGGGCCTACATAGATATTATATATTTAACAAAACATTTTACACTTAAATTTTATGTGGATTTTTTTCAAAGATCTTCCAAAAATTCTTACCTAACAAATCGGTTTGAGGGAACCATGTTCCGATTCTTACGTTCTTAGGGCACTCTGGGTAATCTAATACATCCCATCTCCATAGAATATCATATGGTAATTCTGAGAATACTTTCGTTAATACTTTTAATTTGTCCTTCGGCAGTAGGGATGGCTTAATATTTGAACCGAAACTCACATAGATGACTCCATTTTTAGATGAATCTAGGTAGGTTTGCAAATCCTAAAAAATAATATGAACATAAACGTTAACTAAAGTAATAAATAAAGCAATTAAATTATTCTGTATGATACTTTATATCTATAAACTAACATATTTGATATTGATGTTATGAAACTTTACAGTTATGTAATTATTTTATAATTCTTTTGTATATTTAATAATAATGACATCAACAAACAACGTCTTGTTTATTCTACTTGTGTTTGTCTAAAATAAAAAGTGCTTGAATGTTATCAATTTTTGTGAAAATAGAAAGAACTACTATTTAATTTTCTTTTGTGCTGTAGCAGGGTGGGCAAAGGGAACCTAGTGGTGAGACATTCCGCTCCCCATACTATTCAAATTATTAAGATATAGTTATGATTTTATTGGTTAATATTTTAAATAAATAATCTTTTAGAAGTGTTAGTTGCTAATATCCACATTACAAATTCCATTTATGTTAAAGGCAAAATGTTATCCAAATTTAATATATCTTTCTTCAACGATCAAACTTTAAAGCAAATTTTAATATATGTACATACGTACTCGTAGCATATAGACTTCATTTTTTTTTCATATGAACGTAATGAAGTTAAAAACAAAATAACTTATTAATACTGAAGTACATATTGTATACATTCAAACATAATCTTGTACTTTGTATCTTAATCAAAAATTGTACCATAAAAACTTAAAATGACTTACCTGTGGCAGTGGATTTGCTGGTTTAATATGAAATCCTCCTAAATAAACCACATTTGGAGGCACCGGGCGATTAAAATCCCATAGTTGATGAACGTTTAAAAATAGCATTTTAATATTGGACTTTAAATCATTTACATGTGGTACATCCGCCCCGAAGACTCTTCTCATCATTGTGGTCTCTTCTTCTTCTAATTGGTAGTATTTGTAATCGACGTAATAACGTTTAAATAATTCTGATACTTTATCCCATAATGTCAAATTAAGAAGTTTTTGCTGAGTTTGTATAGCATATAAAATAGGATGGGATACAGCACCTATAGTTTCAAAATCACCATGCTGTCCTCCGAAAGAACTAAATGCAATCACAGGGGTCTTATAAACGTGGGCGAAGCCCAAGGATGGCCTAAGCATAGATTCTATAAATATTAAGTCAAATTTATTACTGCTATTTTTTAAAAGATCTTGCACTTCAGAGGATTGGAATTGTGCTTCACACACTTTTGTAAAGATTTCATAGACTTTAGGCACAACATCCATAATGTTTTTCAAATCTCCAGAATGGTAGGCCAAAAAATCCTTCCATAAATAATACGATACATTATGAACATCTATTTCTGTAAAATTTGGAGGAGTTTTGCCTTTAGGGAATATCGCATCTGGTGTTATTACGGTTACATCGTGTCCACGCTTGGCCAATTCAAGCATAAGAGGACGGAACACTACTTGGTGACTTATAGAAGGTATTGGGTATACTGCCAAAATTTTTTTTGATTCACAAGTGGCAACCACTATTAAAAATAACAATATAACTTTATGCTTCATTTTTAAAATAAATAATTAAATTAATAAAATTAACTAAGGAACGATCAACACTTGAGTGTGAATATTATGCACTTGTGGGATACAAGTCACAAAGCCTTTTCTTATATATTTATAGCCTTTATTCATTACAATGCTAATGTAGCGTTATCATGTATTTTTTAGAGTTCCTTATTGATTTGTTAATAAATACATGTAGAGTATTTAATAACAAATAATCAAAATATTTTCGTATAAATTATTAATTAAGTATTAATAATTATTTAAATATTAGTAATTAATTATGTGTTAATAATTAATTAAGGTTTTATAACAAACTAAGTATATTAAATAATTATAATAATAAATCTGAAACAAATATTTATATATAATAAGACGGTAAAAACGGCTGTTTCTGAAGCAGGACAGTACAATATTAACAGAGCTTTAAAATACATAACATAGATAAAAAGAACGTAATCTTACAAAAATATATACATGTCGAAGGAAGCGATTGGAACGGAAATTATATTATCATAGATGTTTATTGATTGTTTAATATTATTATTTGTAGCAACTGTTCACTTATATGATTGGCTATGTTAATGTAAAAAGACAATGTGTTGACTTTTGTATAACCAATTAGATGATTGGACCAATAGTTTGTAGTCACAGCCTTCAGCTTCAGAGGAAACGATCGAAAAGAAACTAATTGTTGATTATTTTAGAATTACGATTGGCTGATAGAATTTTAAGAGATTGTGTTTTGACTTTTATTTGACCAGTGGAGTAATTTGATCAATAACGTGGAGGCTTACGCCTTGAGTAGAGTCGTGACGCGTAAGGGCGAGGTTTGATTTTGAAAAGAAGGAGGAAGTTGACGATCGTCGATGAATGAGGCATTCTTCTGATGTTTTCGGAAAAGAGAGGACTAGTGTCACGAATCTGCTACGTTATTTCTGCTTGCATTAACCCACAATGGAGCCCACAGGTCCAGTAAAAGTCCTTTGCGATGAGCAATCTCCTACATACATATAATAAATAATTAGCTGTATGTATATTTTATGAATATCAAATATCAATATTGGTTGTATTTTTTAGTTCGAAACAATCACCGACCAGGTCCACCAGGTTTTAAATCTTAATACGTTTTCTAAATAAGTATTTTTCAATCCTAAGTGTGGATAACACTTTAAAAATGTTTAAAATAATCTGGCTTAGACCATTATTTTCACACTCTTTTTTCAGAGTGGTGACTAATGCATGCAACTTGCTATTGATTGCACTGCATCATTACATTCAAGTTTACTACTTTCACTCTCATATCACTTTGTTTTACTGCTTGGAAACAGCACTAAGAGTTGGTTAACTAAAATAACGAAAAATCGGAATTAACCATTTTACATGTGAAAATTTGTAAGGACGGATGTTTGTTCCATTTTCACGTAAAAACTGAATAGATTTACACTAATATGGCTTATACATCAGAATAACACCTCGGCTACAATTTTTGAAAAGATTCTCAAGAGCTTGGCTATTATAATATAAAAATAAAGTAAAACAGGCGAAGCCGCGTTTGGGTCGCTATTTATTGCATGATTTTCTTTAAATTAATATTTTTAAATTCGTTATATCTTTTGAATGGAATGTCCGATTTTATTAATTTAAAAAGTATTTTACAAGTATTGAAATTATCTTTATTAAAATATCATTTAATGGGATAAGGATCAATGCAGTGGTATTAATAATATGGTTTAATTATTGTCGGCACTTTTATCAACTTATAGAATATAAAAAAAGTAGTTATATTGGCATAACTACCTACCTAGTCTATGTTGGTCAGTGAAGATGCAGCTTTTTAATAGTGAAAGAATTTTTGAAATTGGTCCGGTAGTTTTTGTGTGAAAACAATATAAACTTGATTTTGACACGCACACATATTGTATATGTATATACAATTGTATATATATTAACTACATATACGCATACACATATTGCACATTTATTATATTTAAAATGTATGTATATACATAAATACTTTTAATATTACATAAATATATTTAGATTGTTGAAAGAACATATTTTTTAAAAAAAAATAATATATTTGATTCAATTTAGTTTAAAAAAAAGATATTATTATTTATAATGAATGATATTATTATTACTTGAATTTAATAATCTGCCGTATAAATAATAATACAAAACATATAATAGATAAGTATAGAAGAAGAATACTAAGCAAAGACCATAAAACATATATATATATATATATATATATATATATATATATATATATATATATATATATATATATATATATTAATTAACTGTACCTATATTAAATCATTATGATATCATTGTTTATAATGCAACTTGAATAGAATATAATTTATTCGATATTATTCCAATGTAAAATCATGATTGACACGTGCGAGGACTTATAATTCTTAACGGAAATTCTTAACGGAGAATCATATTAATGTTTGTATGTTGACAAGTAGTACTACTTTAAGTCAGAGTAAATATTATAAAGTCGTGGTGCAGGGGCGAATGCGTGTGTGTAAACGCAACAGGCTATGGGTTCGATTCCCACTTGAGGATATGAAATATTTTGTATTATCATTTATTTGAAAGGCCAGTCGTGGCGCAGTGGCACAATGTGTGACTGTAAAACCGATTGGTTGTGGGTTCGAACCCCAACTCGATGTTATGAAATATTTATTTAAATTTATATTTCCACTTCTTGGCTCTGGAGTCGAGGCAAAGCGCGGCGTTAAGTTCTGCCACTCAACACGCAATGCCTCGAGAATTCGGCAGAAAGTGGAGAACGGAGTGTCTTAACACTAGGTTCCCTCTGCCTACCCTGCTGTGTGCGGAATACAGTGTGAAGCTGATTATATTTTTATAGATAGCTAGTTATAATAAAAGGAAAAAGGTGCAAGTACACCGCCCTGTCTCTACATCGTAAATTCCTTCCGGACTGCAGGTGCAACAGTCTTATTGAACTCTCCGGGACGTTTGTGTGTGATCTTTCTGAAGGTACTTGTTACGCTTGTTTAAATTAAAATTGTATTAGAATAGTGATTCGTGATGTTGATTGATTTGTGAGATCAATATAAGTCTGCCTATGGTTCGAGACACGACACACACCCCACAGTCGTGTCTCGAACCATAGGCGGACACTACTACATACACCGGAGCTGGCACATAAAATACATCACACACCTAATAATCGTATACCATGTCGTAGAAGTGGTATACAATATGTCAACGACCAACGCCATACCTATCGCGAGCATACCGCGAGCGTACTGCGAGACGGCTTCAGCCACGTCATAGTTAATGTCGTTATAAAAGCCCACACGTGGCTGACGTGACGTCCACGACGTCAAGCATCATTCAATATTATAATCTTGGTCAAAGATCACTTTGATCCACAATATGTGTCGATCCTATACACTAGACGCTACCTTCTACCACTACCTACTTACTATACAGATGAGATGACGGTTGCGACACTAGGGACATGAACTAGTTAAGATTAATTTGATATTAAAAATATGTAGATTGTATTATTCATAATTAACTATGTCATTTATGTGTATTGCCATGCATATTTTATAATTATTATTATGTTATTTTATTTTTTATTATTTAACTTATATCCAAGGTACATAGTTTTACAAACAAACATACTTAAACATGCTTATAATTGTAGATAATTTTATACAAAATGAATGCATACGACCGCAAAGTTGAATTTGTCAACTTTTATAAATTGTATTTCTCATTGAAATACAATTCTGATATTGGTATGGAATCGTATGCGAGTCTTCAAAATGTAAAAACGGTACCGTTATAACATAACTATGTTGTTCGTCTGTTCGTCTGTAAACACCAATTACTGCAAAACTTTATCAAAAGATACGAGCGTTTTTGTATCGATATTGCTGCATTTTTTATGAAATTGGCCGTATAATAAAAACCTATAGCGAACCTTGAACCTACAGTTATGAAATTTGGTACAAAGTAAAAATTTACAATACAAAAAAAAGGAAAAAAAAATAGAAAAATATTAAGTATTTATAGAAAAAGTAATTACAAGCCTATATTTGTATTTAATTTAGCACAAAATAAGTGCATATGCAATCTCAAGTTTATAAGTTGTAATCCTGAAAAAAAATGCGGAAGCCTCTGTTAGCAAGTCCAACTTGCACTAAACTAGTTTATTTTATTTACTTTCAGATAAACGGAACCCTAAAAAGAATCAAAAAGTATATAACATTAAGATTAAATGTTTTTTTATTTTTTAAGTATTCAGGATTTGTAAAAAAAAGTATTAACTTCTAGTTTACGTGGCCTGAGTTTTGATCTAACAGAACAAGAGTTTTATAATACATAGTATGTATGTACCTTGAATATTAAACACAGAACGAATTTAGTTAACATATAATGTTATGTATAGTGCAATTAAACATTACCATATTATCTTAGTTAGTCACATCATTTAGTATGTAGGTAAAAGACATAAATATTTTCATCTATTATAGATATTTATTTAAGTTAATAACTTAATTAATACTATAATAAAAATTATCAAATTAAATTATTATAAGCGTGCCCTTATTTTTGTAAAAATTGTATATATATTTTTTTATCCTACCTAAAGTCGTCAGTGTAACGGCTGTAGTTGTAAATTTTTTAGTTTTGTTACGGCGAATTTAATTTTGTTATCAACTTCACGTCAAAGTGGACTTACATAGCTTAGTAATTGATTAATTTGGATATAAAATGCGAGTTATTGATTTATATATGATACGGTAAACGAATATAATATACAAGATTATCTTCTATATACTTTTCAAAAAAGTGTACCGTTTTGTCTTAATATAAATTATACAATATGAATCAAATCAAATCAGCTTCATGCTGTATCCCTCACGCAGACGCTGACCCCAATACAATATAATACATATATAACAGCGATCCGCTAGAACCAAACAATTAATTATAATCTAAATTACTTTCATGTTTTAAGAAAATTATCACTTTAAAGACAATTCTATAAATCAAAAATCCACGTTTCGGTTAATTCAACAAAGATATTGTAGTCTTCTCGAACCAAATACCTACATAAATTTATATAACTCAACTTCAATGAAACAAACACTAAATGTTAAAATTTCCCTGAATACAATATTGGGGCACAAGCATGTGATTATAAAAGCGACAGTTTAAAGATTCGTTTCTCACTCGAGAAAATGAAATATTTAACACAAGATTTCAGCTGAGTGGTTTTTTAGCTTCTTTAAAATTGATATCATTTTTATTTTTTAGGGCTACGTACTTCGAAAGGATAAAATGTAACGATTATAGGATCACTTTGTTGTCCGTCAGTCCGTCCGTCTGTCCGTCAAGACCTCAGGAACGCGTGAATTTATCAAGCTGAAATTTATATCAAATACTCAGGTTTACTGTAGACCTTAGTATTTATATCAAATAGGTCTCTTTGAGCTTTGAAAAAAAGCCATTTTCTAAGCCAACGCAATCAGAAGGTGCAGCCGCTTATGCCGCAAATATACGCATTTTGAGAAACCGGGAGGGAATGAAAACGTTCAGGATATTTCCGTGAACTCAAAATCTTAAAGGTTCATATGAAGCAGCACAGATAACAAGATGAAGAAAAAATGCAAAAACTGTAAACGTTTAGTTACATCGTATAATAAAAATATTTTTATTAATTTTAGTCTACCTCGTTTACTACTACCTTTTTAGTTAGGTTAGGTTTTGCGCTCGCACTTGGCCGGTTTCTTTTATATCTTTCATGTACATAATTGACTTTTCGCTTTTCTAGTGTAGAAGCAAAGTGCGGCGTTGAGTTCCACCACTCAATTAGATAATAGTTTCCCAGTTTCCATCTGTTTACTCTGCTATGTGCAAAAACAGTTGCAATATAAACTCAAATATGCTCACAAATACATCGTCAACACAACCGAAAAGGAAAAATTTTGGAAAATGATTTTCACAGAGCGCCTTTATGCAGGCAGAAGGCAAAAGGTGTCGGATGCGTCACGTCGCGTCGCGACACAAAGTCGCGCCGTCGCGTCGCCTCTGCCGCCGTGCACCCACCCCGTGCTCGTAGTCTGTAATAATCTCCATAGTCCACGAGTTTGCTGACCTGCTCTTGTTGTATTTAATTATAATGTTAAAAGGCCTAAATATTTTGTCAATTCATTCTTTTATAATTAAAGACTTGTGTTTAAATTAAAGATTAAGATTAAAAATTAAGTATTTTCGAGAAGTTGATTTATATGGATTTAAACTTGTACAGATAATATACGCAATAAATTTTATTTATATATATAATCTTTAATATATAAATTTGAATACTTACTGTATCTAGTTATTTAACAAAGATAAATGTAATGTATATAATACTTTATCTAAAGCTAAATGCAAATAAGACATCAATAAGTTTTTATCAATATATTATAGTAAAATTAAATAGACGTCTTATCTTATCATCTTTATAGTAATATCTACTTAGAATCAAATCTGAGTTGAAATGTAAATTCGCTTCTGCAAACTCAACGCCGCGCTTTGCCTTGTTACCAGTGTGGGTAAATAAAAACTAATTAATATTTCATTTCCTTGGGTGGAATTCGAACCCACAACTTGTCGCTTTTACCGTCACTTACTCGTGCCTCTGCACCACGACTGGTCTGTACACATATGAATACCAGAATAAAACAAAAGAAAATACTTAACTAACCAAGAAATTTAAAAAATCTAACTATAGGTTAGTTAGACCCAAATTTGCGACGCCCAAACAAAAATAAGAATTAATAATAAATAGCAAATAACACCAAAATTCGTAATTTCCCATAAATGCAGATAAAGTGCCGTTAACTTTGTTATCAAGATTTTCCCTCTTTTCTAAACATACTTCCCCGAAAAAAACACTTCATTCACTTGTTCTAATATTTTATGACGTCCTTGACATGCTTAATGGAGTTGAGGATAATGACTCACATCAAGAATACTCTTCTGTTTATCTGGCTTTCAGATTCCGTTTCCTTCAGAACCCTTGGTGAAGGTTAAAAATCAAATCAGCTTTACGCTGTATCCCGCACACAGCAGGGTAGGTGGAGGGAACCTAGTGTTAAGACACTTCGTTTCCCAGTTTCCACCGAATCCGGGAGATATTGAGTTGTGACACCAGAGAGAAGAAATGAAAATATAAATTTAAATAAATATTTCAATTTCTCGAGTGGGGATCGAACCCACAACCACTCGATATTACAGTTACACTTTGTGCTCCTGCACCACGACTGGCCTCTTTGGTGAAGGTGAGACTTATAAATCTTGTAAAGTAGTTAAAATAATATAGCAGCAACTTGCTCTTCAGTATGATCTTGTGAAATTAGAGGTGCCCGACCTAAAAATACAAACCCACGTCTGTTCTTGGAAAAAGCTGTGTTTTGCTCTACTAGGATCGGTCTATAATTACTGACAGGACTATTGACATTGATGACAATCTCGTGAAGAATATATAAGATAGTGGTTTCAGTTAACGGTTTAATAGAAAAAAACCTCGACCAACTTTTTAAGAGCTAAACGATAGTATAGCTGTTGGATCAAGAATCGTACGCAGTAGGCAATTTTACCTGAGATGAGGTATATTGTTAATAGAGGAGGAGAGGAGTCCTAACCATCGATGTGCCTTGTGTCCCTTGTGTCACCGTCGGATGAGTGTGTTTATATTTCTAAATGTATTTTTTTATGGAAAAATATAAAATTTATTATTTTTAAATATTAAATATATATATTGTTTCTACTCCTATACATTATGTGCTGAGTAAAGAAAATATAATCATTTATAAAGTTGTTAAATAAGGAAGTGAGACAAAGTTGCCTCTTGTCATCTGATTTACATGATATATTTTATTCAAATTATGTATATTCCACGTGTAGTGAGCTATGCTAATCAAAAATGTTCTACCACCGCTTATATATAGCATTTTTTTTATATTTTTTATTACTATAGTAGTATACAGTATATAAAAATTTACAATTATAAAAAAATATAAAAAAGAAATAAAATTTACATTTATAAAAAAAACATTACCCCAATAATTTAAATTTTAACTTTTATAGGAATATTAAAAATAATTTTCCTTTTGTTAATTTTTATTGCTCAACTTTCTCAAGATAATCATAAGTGGAACGGCATCGTTGAGAATAATGACGTGCACGGTGCGCTAATTGTCATAAAACACTATGATATCTACCGTCAATAATTACACTAAGGAATTTAAAAGAAATTTATACTGTTCTTATATATCAATAGCATTTTTAATAACATACCGATTATAAAAGTATAATGAGACTTAAGCTCGTTTTCCACCGCGAAAAAGATATAGCGGGTAATGCTTGCGGTGGAACGGACTCCTTTTAAATAACAAAAATATATATTTCTACCTACACAGTTTTGTATTTTATAATTACTTCGCTCCGCTCTCTAGAACTGTGCGAGATGAACTGAGAACTGGCTCTTTTTTGCGGGTTCAACGTAGTCCTTAATGGGTCCGGTAAAAGCCGAGCATTCTTGGAAACTGAGTATTTTAATTTGGAATAGTGATTTAAATTATCCATTACATAAACAAATATAAAAAAAATGGTGATGGCCGCTTCTTATATTTTTCAGAAATCTTAAAGCATAAGAAAAAAATTAATGTGCTGTGAAATATTGAAGTACAGTTTGTAATTTTCAAACTAAAATTACGCACTCTTTAAATAAAAGAATTACTTACTAAAACTCTATGGACTTACCGGTAGGCGTTAAAGGATAGAAGCTACTTTCCAGTTTTATCGCCATGACGTGGTCAATTTACATAAATAGAAAAAAAGGATTTTTTCAGCTTCACGCTGTATCCCGCACACAGCAGGGTAGATAGAGGGAACCTAGTGGTAAGACACTCCGTTCCCCACTTTCTGCGGAATTCTGGAAGCATTGCATGTTGAGTGGCAGAATTCAACGCCGCGCTTTGCCTCGACACCAGAGCGAAGAAATGGAAATATAAATTAAAGTTAATATTTCATCTCGTCAAGTGGGGCTCGAACCCACAACCAGTGAATACAAAATATACAGTCACACTTTGTGGTCCTACGCCACGACTAGCCTCGATATTTTTTTTAATCTAGAAAATTCTGCCTGACTTTTTATTTATATTGTAAGAAACATATTTATAGAGAAAAACATATAATTTTAAGTATTTTACAGCTTATACTGTAAATTAAAAATATTCCTCGCATCCAACACAATACATTATACATATTTAACTTGAAAATTGAATGAGTGAGTAACTCTATTATAATAACATGTCTCTTTGATACTTTGTGACATTATAATGAAATATTTTATGACGTATACTTACTTACTGTATTTATTTTTGTAAAAGCGTCGGTGCGTATACCTTTGACATCTCCTATGAGAGGATATAAAATATAATTTTCAAAAGTATATGTTGTCAAAGAACATTTTATTCGAAAATAAATTCATCGTAGAATGAAGAATTTTATATGTCGAAGGAAAATTGATTGACTAGATAATTTTTAGACATTTTTTTTAACTATGCTAAATATAGATTAGCTGTCATTAAAATATCAACCGCTCAGGGTAGTGTATGCAATAAACTTGTACTTTATACAATAAATAACTCGTTTTTTGTTATTTAATTAATTATCAAATCAAATGAGCTTCACGCTTTATCCCGTACACAGCAGGGTAGGCAGAGGAAACGTAATGTTAAGACATTCCGTTCCCCATTTTCCGCCAAATTCTAGAGACATTGCGTATTGAGTGGCGGAGCTCAATGCCACGCTTTGCCTCACACTAGAGTGAATAAATAAAAAAAAATGCAAAAGGGAAATGATGATGAGTTTCTTCATAGACTAGCAAATTTATAATTTTACAAATCATATTCCATACCTATACCAGTATAACAGGATAAGCAGAGAGAATCAAGAGGCAGACATACTCTGTTAGCCTTTTCGAGCACAATTGTGACATTTTTTATATCTTTATAGCCTTTTACTTTTAATTGGCTTTTATCGATAAACATACTTCTTTCCTTGGGCAAAAGTTGAGCTACTTGTAGATTTAATCTGTCCTGCAAAATGAAATTAATGAAATGCAAAAATATATTAAATTATTTTTTTTAATTGCCTGCATAATGCAGGATAGGCAGAGGGCACTTAGTGTTAAGACATTCTGTTCCCCATGAACCATGTTACGGCCTCAGAGCGACGCCACAAAAAAAAAAAAATACACCTACTTATCAAACACGCCATTAATTCAATTAATTATAAATATATTAATAGCTTTCGTTACAGTAGTTCCTGAAAATAAATTACTATAATATATATTGTTAAGATTTACTGTGTATTCTTTTTATTTATCTCAGCTTAATTTATGTTTTACTTAGATTTAGGAATAAAGATATTTCTTTGATAAATAAGATACCATTACTTTGCATTATCTCTTAAAATATCGCTTGTGATAGATAACGAAATTAGTAAAATAAATTGTTTAGCTTGATGGTCGGTAGTCTGTTTACTTATTTGAACATTGTTATTTTTTTTTATTAGGAAACCTAGTGTTAAGACACTCCGTTCCCCACTTTGCGCCAAATTTTCGAGACATTGCATGGGGCGTAACGCCTTGAAAATTTGGCTCTAGTCTTTTACCTTGGTGCTAAAGCAAAGAAGTGATAATATTAATAAATAATAATTCATTTCCTCGAGTGGGGAACGAACCCACAACCATCACATTACAGTCACAACTTTGTGCCCCTGCGCCACGACTGCCTTATTATTCGTTACGGTAATTTAAATATAATAAAATCTATGAATTATAAAATCATGAAGAATTATTATTTTACTTCGTACGCAAGTCCACATGTTACGGGATAGACTGGAGCAACAACATCAGATGTTGAGCCACATTTCTTGTTCCGTTCTCTATTTGAGGGTGTCTCATTAATTATTTTGAGATTTTGCTATATAGAGAAACCTAGCATTTAAATATACTAAAATCACACATAAACTATACTTATTATATGCATAGGCTTGATCTTTCAAACCATGAATCGACGAAACGCATATAAAAATATTTACATTTTTATTACAATTCTATCATTTATTTTTATTAAACTAGGTTATAATTACTAATTTAGCATACCATAGCACCCTTAGAAACAAAGTTTAATTGAGTTACACTAAGTTAACATGGAAGGTTACCACGAGATAGGTTTTATAACTATATAAGTACTTAGTATAAGAAGTATTAAATAGGGAGTAAGTAGTCGAGCTTGTCGTAGTGCAGGGGCACAAGTGTGCGACTGTAAACGTGATGATTGTAGGTTCATTTCACACTTGGGGAATTATTTTATTTAAAATTTATATGTATAATATTGTCATTTCCTCTGTTCTGCTCTGGTACCAAAACAAAAATGGGCATTGGGCTGTAGGTATTCGCACAGTAAACGTGATTTTCTCCGCGTGGTGTGCATTCCAATCCCACTGGTACAACAGAATACGCTACTCCAATACTTTACTTTATAGTAAAAGTTTCAGAAAGCAGCAGCGCACAGTTTCGGGGATTAACTCGGATATACAGAAAAAAAATCACTTGATAATTTCACGAAATTTCGAGATAAAAGGTCTTGACAAACAGACTAATTACAAAGTATCTAGTATAGTATAGTATTCTATAAGGGCCCTTTATTGTTTCCTTTTGAGGAACGGAACCCTAAAGAACAATGCCGTTTACAAGAAAGTGACGTCATCTGTTCTTAACTGTCATATGGCTTGAGTTTTAGGGATACTATTTCGGATGTTCCGTATCATGACAAGAGAATCATTAAATCTAAATTGGTATTCGTAAGATAAATAGCTATAGATCCTAGATAAGATTTATTATCATCTTCCGCAATGACTTGCATAATCGAACCTGATACGGTTAACGAAATTATTGGTAAAATTTGATAGGAACCTGTATGTATGTATTACATAAAAGAACCGTGGTAGTTGAGGGTATAGGGTATTATCAATTAATTAAGTAACGGAACTGCTTAAGTTTTTTTTTTAGTAAACCTTAAAATATTCTATTTTGTCACAGAACATGCTTAATTCAATGAAAGTAAATAAAATGTAAAAGAGTTACAAAATTACGTTGCACTGTTAGAGCATTTCCAAAGTAAAATAATTTATTTGTAGGGTTCAACTGCATAATTTTATAGTGAACTGGATCTCTGGAGTATTGTGGGTGTGATGGAACGACACAAGTTAGTTTAATCCTTTTGTTTTTGTATATTCTATATTCACAGAAAGTAGATTCATATAAAACTATATTATTTCAGGGCGTCGTCATGCTGTGAAAAAGGTCTGGCCTTAAATGCGATGTGGTTGTGGGTTCGATACTCACTCAGGTAAATTATATGTGATCATATCTAAATTATGCACATTTGCTTTCCTGGTTGCAAGATAAACCATAAAACCATAAGGCCGTCAGGCGAAAAGACGTAGTGGAAAAAAAGTATTTTAACACTAGGTTCCCTCTGAAAGAGGGAAAAAAGTGGAATATCTGAGGAGATAATCTATTTAAATACATATTACAAATCCTTTTAACATTCAGCAAAATAGCTCAAGCTTTCTATCTATAATAGAACAAACTCTTCTTAAAGAGCACAACTGGTACAATACAAGCTTAAAGCTAAGATTAACACAATGCACTTCAGAAACAAGATATTTCTTTTCCTTTGTTACAAAATCTATTGGCGAGTTTCCAATATTTTACGTAGACGATAGATCTAATCGACTACTTCGCCGAGAAAAGGCAACAGAGTAAAGTGATTAATTAAGTTTACATCACAAAAACGACACTTAACAGACAGACGGTGATTTTTCTATCAATACAATTAATGTTTAAAATGGATTAAGCTGTGATGAATCGGCGTACACTCGGATAAATGCTATCCAAATATAATACTATGCAATTGCAAGGTTTTTTTCGTTTTTTGTGTTATTGTTTATTACGTTTGATTTCTGTTTGTATATAATATACTTAATACAAAATATACGCAATTAATCCGGTTAAAATAGTTTCATTTAAAATACAATATATTTATTGACTGAGTGATACATATGAGAGTTAAATCTTTATTTGAAATTATTCGGTTAAGATCAAGAGGATAAGATCAAGAGGTGAAGAAGAGGTTAAGATCAGTTCTTTTGAGTTCAGTTGAGCACAATTCACTTCGCCAGTTTCTCGATGTGTGGAGAAAACAACATCTATAGTCAATATAATCAGCTTCACGCTGTGTCCCGTATACAGCAGAATAGTCAGAGGGAACCTAGTGATAAAACACCCGGTTCCCCACTGTTTGCCGAGTTCTGGAGATATTGCGTGCTGAGTGGCGGAGCTCAACGCCGCGCTTTGCCTCGACACCAAAGCGAAGAAATAGAAATATAAATTTAAACAAATATTTCACTCCCTCGAATGCGGGTCGAACCCACAACCAGTCGCGTTTACAGTCACACTTTGTGCCCCTGCGCCACGACTGGCCTCCCATAACTTTTATGATTTCACTTAAAGAGCTATGTATATTTTTTAATAATATTGACATTTGTTTTATTTCACTTTTCACAGAGCGAAGAAATGAAAATATAAATGTAAATAAATATTTCAATTTCCCGAGTGGGGATCGAACCCACAACTGATCGATTTTACAGTAACACTTTGTGCCCCTGCGCCACGAGTGGCCTCTAAATAAAAATAATAATAAAGAAATAAAAATATTAATTCATTACCTCGAGTGGGGATCCAACCTAGAATCGTCGTGTTACAGTCACACTCTTGTGCCCCTGCGCTACAACGACTAATACTACTATAAAATTTATACCATATGTAAATGTTCAACCTTATGTTTTGTAGGTGCAATTGTAGTGGTAGATTAGTGCTTTATTTAAACAAAAGGTGTGTGTGGATAGCATTATGAGCTTAAACTGGAATTTATATAGTTATGTCTTGTGCCATAATGCTTATTATATTTATCAATATACAACATCCTTATCGTAATCTTGTTTACTATATTTCTGTTATTTATGTATTTTTTTTTAAATCAAGTCCAGCTATACTCTGTGCGAGACTAGGAGTTCGTTTCGCTACATATAACACAATAAAAAACTATTTAACAATGCTACAATATTATACTATTAAATCTAAATACATTTATTAAAAAAAAAATTAAATTAGCTTCACGCTGTATCCCGCACACAGCAGGGTAGGCAGAGGGAACCTAGTGTTAAGACACTCCGTTCCCCACTTTCTGCCGAATTCTGGAGGCAATGCGTGTTGAGTGGCAGAACTCAACGCCGCGCTTAACCTCGACACCAGAGCGAACAAATGGAAATATAAATTTAAGTAAATATTTCATCTCCTCGAGTGGGCATCGAACCCACAACCAGTCGATTTTGCAGTCACACCTCGTGCCGCTGCGCAACGACCGGCCTCAATACATTTATACATTTATATAAACTATTATCATAATAATTATCGCTTTTATATAGCTATACGACACTATTTTCCTGTCTTATCTAATTGTGAACAATTTACTTATATAATTTGAATACAAGTCTTTATATTATATAAGGTATGGAGACTTGAACTAGCTCGTTTCGTCCGCCAACCTGGGCTTGCTTCGGTCGTTGTAATCATAACAAAAAAAAATTATGAAACAACTATTTTCCAGGAGGCGCGGGTTCGAGTCCCGCTACGTAGAAATTTTTATACGTTTTCTAAATAAGTATTTTTCTTTCCTAAGTGTGGAATAACACTTTAAAAATGTTTAAAAAATTATTTTCTTTTTGCACTGTAGCACTTATCTAGTGCTTTCTCATATGATATCAAATTATTATAAAATAAAACCAATAAAGCGTGTCTCGTTCTCGCGCATCGAAGGTTCCGTATTAATTTCTGGATAAGTCAAAAAATAGTACAATTTATAAAATTTGACAAATTTAAATATTTTAAATAATTTAAAGTGTTATTCCACACTTGGGAAACAAAAATACTTATTTAGGAAACGTAAATGTGTAAAAATTTGAACGTAGCAGGATTTGAACCCGCTCCTCACGAAAAGCTTCTATTCTATTCCCTCCACGGAAATTATCCTATAGGTTGTTATACATTCACGGCGAATTTAATACCAACGGTAGCAAAATCGATGCATAAATGCTCATATCTTTTGTTTGCGTTAAACTAAAAGCTTGATTTTTTCTGTGCTTTAAGGGACCATAGATATAAATATAAGATACTAATTAGAACTTGATACCTCCACGTATTCTTGAGCTGAATGGTTTTGACAGATGGACAGACGGACAATAAAGTGATGTTATGGTTCTGATTTTTCCCTTTGAAGTACGGAACCCTAAAAAAGGCTGGCTCAATTTTTTTTGTAGTAATAAATTTAAAAATAAACTTTTGCGGCACAGCGTTTGATGGTATGGTTGTGGGTTCGATTTTCACTCAGAAGAATGAAATGTTTATGTTTCCTCGCTCTGGTAACAAGACAAAGCGTGCACGACAAATGGAAACAAAGTAGCTTAACAAAAGGGTCCTCCTACCCGCTATATGCGGGATACAGCGTGAAGCAAAAATTAATAGAAAAAACATGCTTCGTGCATTATTATCTATCGATCGACACATATGTACATACATTTATTCAATGCATCGATGGCCCTCCATCACGTTTTCCTATAAGTTGTGATCTTAAGTAGGGTGAAGTTAGAATGGAAAACACCATGTTCTACACAACTGTTCTCCAAACTTGATAATTCGGTTATTTGTTTGGAATTACGAATATAAGTTACAAATAATATTAAGGACTTACCGTTCACTACTATATAGATACATACCAGTGAGGCAGTCGTGGCGCAGCGGCACAAACTGTGACTGTAAAATCCACTGGTTGTGGGTTCGATCCCCATTCGAGGAAATGAAATATTTATTTAAATGTATATTTTCATTTCTTCGCTCTGGTGCCTCCAGAATACGGCGGAAAGTGCCCTCATTTTCGAAGCTGATTTAATTTTAATTTGATTTTAACTTATAAAAGTTGATAAATATAAGTAATGTAATATAAGTTACTAATTGTTCTTTTCGATGAAATATCTATAAATTTTCATTTTTTTATTTTTTTCCTTTATTTAAATTGTAAGTTCTCGCGACGCAATACGCAGCAAATTTCATACAAAATACAACAAAACCGATGCGTAATTGCTCGTATCTTTTGATTACGTTGACTTACGGCCGGCTGATTAATGTGTTAAATCTATTGTATACAGACATACAATAGATCTATATCTGTTACTCACCTAGAACAGTGAGACGTTATCTTGAACTTACAGTCCATAGGAGTCACCCATTAAAGTTTCACTAAAGTAAAAATACAAAATTTATATTAAAACAGCACATAAGGGGTTTGCTATATTAAATTATATGGCTACGTTGATTGTTTCAATCAATTCTTAATTAAGTAAAATTAGAATTATACTTTCCGCTTTAAAACTATTATACAACAAATCTTCTTCGACCTGGGAAATATCTACGTATAGCAGTATACCTAAATTTTAATTTGGAACCTTTAAGTTACATTACCTAATACAACAAAAAAAAAATTCAATAGCTTTCTGAATTGTAAATATTTAGAGAAATATGTGTATGAATATTTGATCAAATAGCAATCACTTAAAAAATCGATATATGGAACTCAATTGAGATAGTCGATGACAGTCACTCGTCGTAGCGTGCATTTTAATATGTTTTATTTTTCTTTTACAATATTGAGATTCAAATTGTTTTGGGTTAATAAGTTCTTCGATTTTACTAAATATACGCGATGAATCCGGTTAAATAGTTTCATTTAAAGTGCTTTCGGTTACTTTTATGTAAATATAAATTATTTATTAAATGCAACAAACAAATTATTATACATTAATTAAACTTAAAAAAATTATAATTTAACTATCATTTATTAATTAAATACCTATATATGTCATTTAAACAAATTTTCACTGGAGCTTAAATTAGTACAAATAATATTTAAAATTACATACCTACATACTAAGAAAAAAATAACATTAATAAAAATTAATAAATCAAAAATATACCTTCACAAATAGAGAAAATGTAAAATAAATCAAATTTATCTCTCTTTATCTCATTGCTTTACACCAATATAATTATTAATTACCACTTTTAGCTAACACAATCAAAGATCACAATGTTACCGCTTCGTAGGCAAAACAACCCGTCCTTCACCGAAGTGACATCAAAACATTCTCTTTTCGCGGGCGCCCATCCACAGATAAAACACGCTTGAGACCACAGTGC
>DWQW01001596.1:0-32312 GCA_018249695.1 Heliconius erato demophoon | reverse complement strand
AGTAGGTGATACATATCACTTATTGCAATTACATAGTATCTCTTTCAAAATAGTTTAGAATCATATAGACGGTGTGTGTCTTTAACGTGTTTTCTTTAAAAACGTTACCCGCTTCCGATTTTTAACACTTTATTCAATGAGACTAGAAACGAAAGTATTCTTAATAAAATTTGAACGAATTAAATTCGAACTCACTACTATCGAATCAGAGTTGAATGGGATTCATATAAAAAAATATTAAATATTTTTTTAACTGCACGTTGCATCTCGCATATAGTAGGGTAGCAGAGTGAATTACATAATCATAAAATTTTGATATTCGCGTAATTACAATGTCCAAATAAACCGCAATCATCACAGATGCAATGGATCGTAACCTTACTATTTGTGTCTTATTTTTTTAGAAAACTTATAAAAAATGAACGTAGCGGTATTTGAACCCACGTGCCTTGGAAACCGTCCAAGAGTAGCGGGACGGTTTCCAAGGGGCGTGTTCCATGTTCTAATTTTTTTCTTAATAAAGTGTTTTTCTTTCCTAAGTGTGGATTAACAATTTAAAAATGTTGAAAATATTTCTTCTTTATATTGGTAAGAAATCTTTTTTTGAAGAATTATTTTTTCAATACTAACATTATAACGCTTAAGTGAATCTGAAGCCGATCATCGTTAGATTTGTCACACGAATCGCTTGTGAAACGCCAACCTTGGGCTATTTGCAATATGATTTTATAAAGAATTTTCTAAATCCAATTTGATAAATGTGGGAAAAAAAGACATTTTTTTGCTCACTTAAATCAATCATCTCAATGAAAGTTACACTGTTATACTAAGAACATTTTAAATTTTCTTTTGAGTTTTTTTTTTATTTTATAAACTCCACAGTAAAAATTTTACCACAAATTGTGGTGTTTCGCAATGACATACTTTTTAGAAAAAAACTCCAGTGGTTTAACTCAAGACCACGGCTTGTTATATTATAATATAATAATTCATTATTTGAGGGCAGTCGTGGCGCAGCGGCACGAAGTGCGACTGTAAAATCGACTGGTTGTGGGTTCGATCCCCACTCGAGAAGATGAAATATTTACTTAAATTTATATTTCCATTTCTTCGCTCTGATGCTGAGGCTAAACGCAGCGTTAAGTTCTGTCACTCAACTCGCAATGACTCCAGAATTCGGCAGAAAGTGGAGAGCGGAGTGTCTTAACACTATGTTCCCTCTGCCTACCATGAAGCTAATTTAATTTTTAATTTTTTAATTCATTATTTTGAGTAGGAATCGAACTCACAACCATCGCATTTACAGTCTAACATATTAGTATTTCATTCTATCTATGCATACTCGATTAATCGATGCAATTAAATGACAACACGGAACAAAATATCGGCATACTTGTATAGATGTGATTCAAGAAGCATCTTCACTTGACTGTATCGTTCGCTATTGTCGTAATGGCGAATAAATCATTATAATTACTAAATCGCTTGAAGTTTCTATCATATTCTGATACGGCTTCGTTTACATTGAATTAAATTGTAAAATATAAGATAGTATTATAGTTTCTTCTTTGAGAAAACAGTTTTTTTTACTACCTTAATCATCACAGATTGAAGATAAATCGAGCTTTAGGTGGGCATATAAAAACTGTAAAATATTATTTTTAAAAAAACCTGTAACCATAGTGAACCAAAATCAAACACTATGGCACTATGAAGAAATTTATAGATTTATTTTTTCAGCTTCACACTTAATTTTATCGTTCTTTTTAACCGACTTCTGTAAGAAAAGGAGGTTATCAATTCGACTGTAAAAAAAATATATATTTTTTTTTTTACTTTATAGCTTAGACATTTTGTTCACATTATAATTTATTATAAAGGTAGGACATATTTAATTGAGGCATTCAAAATTATTGTTTAATTTCCCGACAGCTCTATTCTTTTATAATAATGACCGTATGCACTCAGGGCCGTAAACAGACCAAAAATCACATTCAGCAAATAGAAACAAAAGGATTTTATGACGGATAGACATCCGCGACTCCACCTATGTATGGCACAATAACTTGGGTTAAAATTATGCTAACTCATTCGTCTCCTAAATTCCACCTTTACAGTTCATTAAGAGAATAGGGGGTTCTTCGTGCACCACGCTAGTTTTACATCATTATCATTCCACAGAATTCAAATCGAATATTATTATTTTAAGAAATTTACTTGAAAGAAATTTATTTACTTTTTAGAAAAGGTTTAACAATTTTAACGCAGCGAGATTTAAACCCGCGCCTCTTGGAAACCGTCCGAGTGCTTCTCATCAAGCTACGTCTAAATCTTTATATTTCTTTATTTATTTTTCTTTTCTATGTGTGAAATAACACTTTATATGTATGTATATAGCAAATGACTTGAAAGAAATATGTGTTTGAAATTGATTTACATTTTGAAATATGGCAACCCATTAAATCAAAACTTTAGAACAGCCAGTTAACTACTTATAATAGATATAAGTACCTAAGTTATAAGTGCAGGCAATTGAAGATGCATAGTTTATACATACCATTATAGACTATATTGCAATTGGTACTTCGGTGTGAGGTGCGCATCCTTAAAACAAGGCCACGAGCTTTTACTTCGTGCTTTAAGAGTTTAACTATTATTTGGTTGTTGTTTAAGTTTTTTGAGAAATTTTCCAAAATTTAATGCGTAAATAATGGAAGTTGTCTATGAAAGTTCATTTAAATGCCACCTCTACTCTATATTGTTCAACTTTGTAAAATCCTTTATAACTAAATTGTATTAACTAACTAAACTATATTGTATTTATATTTTTGTACAATAGGGTGATAGGGCTTAGGGAAGGCGTCAAAATAACCCTGCTTTAAATTTGGGATTTCATCAATCATCAATCACTAAAATAAGCCAAGTGTCTTGACACTGATTCTCAACTTTGTTGAATGTTAGACATATGTAAATGAAGATAAGTAAAAATATATATGTACGGTTAAAGATTACAAATTCTTGAAGGAATTGAAAGGAGTTATCATCATCATCATCATCATCATCATCATCATCAGCCTGTCCTAGTCCACTGCTGGACATAGGCCTCTCCAATGGCACGCCACTGAGCTCTATCTTGAGCTCTTCGCATCCAGCCGATGCCAGCCACTTTGCGAATATCGTCACTCCATCTAGCTGGAGGACGTCCCACACTACGCTTGCCGAGGCGTAGTCTCCACTCTAACACTCGTTTACTCCAACGGTCATCGGTTCTGCGACAAATGTGACCAGCCCATTGCCACTTCAGCCTGCTAATCCTTTGGGCTATGTCGATAACATTGGTTCTCTGTCGGATTACTTCATTTCGAATTCGATCCTTCAGAGATATTCCAAGCATAGCCCTTTCCATAGCAAAGGAGTTATACGTTTTCTAAATAAGTATTTTTCTTTCCTGAGTATATAACACTTTAAAAATGTTTAAAAATGTTGAAAGGAGTTTTTACTAAATGCTAAATTGTTGTTTTATACCGAAACGTGATACTAATTATACATATCCACATACTCTTGGTGAATATATCTAGTTAATAGCTTCCAAGATATCAAATTATGTGTGTATAATAATACTTGTTATATTATATTATTTTTAAATACAAAGTAAGGATATTATTTATTAGATTAAACACGTGTGCAACCGCAAGGGATTCATGACTATTTTTACACTGAAATATATTTTCCATAGTAAGTTGATTTTTCCTATAGGATATTATTCTATAGATATAAAATAAAATTATATTTCCTATTATATCGCGTGTAATTTGCTAGAAACTGGCTACTAACAAGTGTTGGAAATATTCGTATATTTAGTACTAGCTTCCGCCATCGGCTTTCCGCGTGGTGTGTTGATTAACGCCCAATATTAATAACCGATCTCCAACGTCAATCTTAGATTGTTTCATATATCTATCCAATCTCTAGATAGGATAGATATATGAAACAATCTAAGATTGACGTTGGAGATAGGTTATTAATATTGGGCATAAGTCCATCCTTACAAACTATCACTTTTATAATATTAGTAGGGTTTCATTCGCAATCGTTTTGATAAATGCTATAAAAAGTGCATTGTGAAAGATGGATCCTTCTTTCACAATGCACATTTTATATTTTTTATTATTATAAGGCCAGTCGTGGCGCAGAGGCACAATGTGTAAAATCGACTGGGTGTGGATTCGATCCCCACTCGAGGAGATGAAATATTTACATTTATATTTTCATTTCTTCGCTTTGGTGTCGAGGTAAAGCGCAGCGTTGAGTTCCGCCAGTCAACACACAATGCCTCCAGAACTCGGCGGAAAGTGAGGAACGAAGTGTCTTAACACTAGGTTCCCTCTGCCTCCCCTGCTGTGTGCGGGATACAGTGGGCTGATTAAGTATTTGTTATAATTGTTAATGCTCACTTTTTTAGAGAAAATGGCTTACACATAAAAGGTCTTGAAAAAAAGAAGCAATCGTGGACTTTTAAATAGAAATTTTGAGACACATAAATTTTGTATAATATAGCTATGCTGTCGTGACGTTGGATATCACCACTTAACGTGCATTTTTTTGAAATTTATATTTATTGGGAGAAATGCGGAGAACAGTGTGCCTTAACACTAGATTCTCTTTGATTATATTTCCTATGTCGAAAGCAGTTCTCTTAAATATTTCTTAAGTATTCATAAGTACATTCATGCTATACGTTTTTGCAATTTTAACCCAGTTTAAGCTGACGAGTTATCATCTAGGAAACACGCATAATAGACAAACACTGTACACAAACACAATATGGATATCGTATTGTTTTAGCATTGTTACTATATTAAATTACAGTTAGGGATACTGTTATTGAACCTTATTAAATTGTGTTGTTTTTTAGCTTAAAGAAAAAGCTTTTCCTTTGACATTTTGCTTTATCGTATAAATAATATATACAGAAAAATTATTCTGTGAAATTAAGCGCTGAAATTTTTTTATTATTCTAAATAAAGGATGGAAAGGAGGAACACATGTAATTATTTAAATTTTAAAGTAACCATAGACAGTCATCTTATATTTTTCAGGGGCATTAGATGTCATATTATAATTTATCGAGCTTTGAAAGTTCAATTATATGAAATTAAGCAGATTTTTTTTTATTACTTCAAATAAACGAAAACTTGTAATTATTTTTATTTTAAGGTAACCATGGACAATAATGTTATATTTTTGAAGTGATTGAGAATTTATGTGTGGAGAAAGATAAAGAAAGTTCAGAAAATTATAATTTTACCGTTTATAAAATTGTTATACTTTTAATTTTACTTAAAAGTTAATGTGAAAAAAACTGCTTAAATAACCCGTAAAACGATATAATATTTACCAACGTAATCGATATATAATATTTACTTTTAAATACTATCGATTACGTTGGTAAATATTATATAGTATTAGGTACTATATTATATATTATTATATAGAATTTTTATTTTACGTAAAAAAATGTCAATACCGCACATTTCCGTAAACTAAAGATATTTGAACTAACCCACTTTTGGTTAAGCCTTACGGGGCATTGTATGGAATTTTTATGTGCCAAACAAAAGTAACGGTCACTCACTAGGTCAGCCATAAAGCCTCATCGCAAAAGGAACGAACAGTTACACTGTAGGCGTATGTATATGAACTTTGACATTGCTTTATAGTGTATATGAGCTTAATTTTTGATAAACTGGTCAAATAATAATAGCTGTGCTAAAGAGTTTTTAAATAAGTTAAGTTAAGTTTATTCTTTTATTGTCTATTAGAACTTTTTTTCTATTTTAAATGATATCTTGGTCGTTTGTTACAATTCATATTTCATTTATTATTTTGTTAACGATACATTTACTCCCGTAGCGTTACAATGTGTCTCTAGTGACTAAATGTAAATGATGAAATTTAAATCATACCCTTTTTTTTTAAATAAATCAAAATCAGCTTCACGCTGTATCCCGCACACAGCAAGGTAAGCAGAGGGAACCTGGTGTAAGACACTCCGTTCCCCACTTTCTGCCGAATTCCAGAGACATTGCGTGTTGAGTGGCAGAACTCAACGCCGCGCTTTGCCTCTACACCAGAGCGAAGAAATGGAAATATAAATTTAAGTAAATATTTCATCTCCCCGAGTGGGGATCGAACCCACAACCAGTCGGTTTTACAGTCACACTACCTAAATCCTATGTTTTGTCTTGACAGAGCGCAATAGTGAAAATTCATCCCGTGTGGGGACTAAACACAAACACTATAACGCTACGCACCACAGTCTCTAAATTATATTCAAAAGAAAAATCTATTCGTAAAATTATTTACACGCAACAAACACAAAAATTGGCGGTGAAGTTGTTTTGTCCATTTTCTATGTGTTATTTCACATTTAGCCAAGTTAGAAAAGGTAAAACGTATTTTTTTAGACAACACATTAAAGTATGAATGTAAAAGGATTTGAATCTGTGCCTATTATTCACTATCCAAGCTCTCTGATTACTAAGCTGTAGCAAATTATTTACATTGTTAGCATCTCTGTAAGTCTGTTGACAGATTTTTACAAGTTTTCGCACTAATACATATTCTTAATAATTGTATAGAGTTCTTCCATACTTCGGAAAGAAAAATACATTTAAAATGCGTATATCTACTTTTGTTTATTCGATTAGTTACATAGTTATAGATAGGTAACTTACTTATTAAGAAATAGTTTTCTTTTCTAAGTGTGAGAGACTTATTTACATTAAGTGTAAAATAAAATGGATCTACCGATTAATAAAGAATATATTATTAATAATATTTACTGATTCAACAATAAAATCCTCGTAAAATCAATATTATCATACTACATTGAAGTAGAAATTATATATATTTAATATACAACTTGGATATATCTATGACCCAATCATTTACAGTATTGTTAGTTTATGATATTCCGTTGTATAATTCATTCTCAAAGTTAGGGATCGATTCCCATTCGAGGCAATGAAATATTTTATAAAATTTTAATTTCTCACTCAATAGGCAATGCCTCTACTATGAGGCGGAAAGTGTAAAACGGAGTGTCTTAACACTAAGTTTCTCCTGCTATGGGTGAAGCAAAAAAATGTTTTGATTTAAATAAAAACTTTTTAATAAATGGCAATTGTCATGGACTATTATTGCAATGAAAAATTAAAATAGTACCTAGTATTCATTTGATTATTTAAATGAATTGAACATAATTCACATGATATAATGAGCTTCATCTGACTTCATTTCACGAGTTCACGAATGACAATTTATAGTTTAATTTGTAATTAATAAATTAATGAAATAAAAGTAGGACTAGAAAAGGTTTAAAGTGTGCACTTTATGTAAGTGTGGAATAACACTTTAAAAATGTAAAATATAAATAATGAGCTGTTGACATAAGCAATTAAAAAAAGGACGCGATAGAGTTTTAACAATCCAAGTTAATATAAATATATTCTACTTTGATACATAATTTTATATTCATTTAAATGTGTGACTTTTTTAAAAATAGATATAGTAATATTAACATTTTTGTTAATTTTTAGATAAAAGAAATTAAACGAATGTTAATTTCGCTATTTCTTTTTATTTTATTTTAATTAAGTAATAGATAATTATTTAAAAAATATATAATTACATTATTTCAATTATTATTTCGGAAAAATAAAAATATTTATTTGGTGAAAGCAACCGATACTTCGACTATGCTGCCCAAAATACCCACACTAGGAAGATAAACAAAACGTCCATTGTTACAATATTATTAAAGGCATGTTCCTAAATATTTGACTGTATTGTATCAATACTACTGTGATGAAAATTAATCCGTAATGGGTGCCGGTATTATTTACATCGATTTCTTGAAATGATAATTAAAATAATACAGTAGTGTTTTTTACGATAAGCGTTTTTAAGTGTTTATTGAAAACTCTAATTTGGGTCACAAAGTGTTTTTTTAATTATTTTTTTACGTTTATTTGAGAAACTACATAAATGCAAACAAAAAACGAACACTTTGTGTACTTGGTTATGATTTTACGTGCTTGAAGACCCACCGTCAAGGTTCTGCGTACAGTTCTTAGATAATAATTACTGAGATCAATTCAAATGCCTACCTTCTTTTATAAAACTCATCTTTTTATATGATAATTAGTAGCATTATAAGTTATAAGTATTGGTTACTGGTGAATTTCAAATTTACAGCAATTTATAAGGATATTTTAAAATATTATCTACCAATTAGTACAGTGAAAATTTTTTCAACAAATGTAAATACTACTTTTTGTAATAAAAAATACCACTACCCACAATTATAAAAAAAAACATACCTTATATTTCATTTTGCTGATTTATCCAACACAATCACGAATTTAAAAATAATTTTGCAATATTACATTTAATTTTATTTTCATCTATATACGTAAATGTTGACGTTCAAAATATTATTTTCGCGCCGTTTAGTACTATCCCGCGCATGCGTGGTCTACACTCTACGACCACGCGACAATGGCTGTCTGTCATTCAGCCGTCGTAGTTTTGCTTCCCCGCCGAAGTCCAACGACCCGTCTCCACTTCCTTAAACAGAACCAACACCAATGTACACAAAGTTGAAGGTAAATGCTAAAGATGCTGAAATCACGATACAGTTGGTTTAACTAATGCCTTAACGGTTTCATCATTTCAAATTTTGTTTGTCAATATCAATCGGTTGTTCTGAAACAAATTAGTGTTTAGGAAGCGATGAGAGATTATTTTCTTACAACATTTAAATTATAATCATTATTATTAGTTTGGCTTTCTAACGTGTGTTTGTACTTTTAATTTGCTATTAACTTCCCTACTCGCTTAAAGGAAGCTGGGAAGTTATTTTTTAGTAGTAAGCTTTGCGCAGCATCACTTATTGTCGTTCCTTTAAAGCCTGTAGATTTATTTCACTGTTAAGTTTATTTCGATATATAATATGTAATAATATTTATAATACTTTGAAAGTAAAATGTTTTCTACTTAAATGGAAAATTGAGTTTAAATTTACTATTATTTAGATATTTTTTTTAGTTAAATTTTTTAAAGTTTTTTTAATAAGTTCTATATACATTGATATTTATTAATTAGCATTCTTGGTTTATTCTGTGTGGGAAACTAAATTTAAAGAATTCGGTTAAATCATAATTCATCTCATAATTATTCCCTAGAACCATCATAGCTTTAAATGTTTGTCAAAACGCGCTTTTCGTGCTTCTTCAGTTTCAAAATCTTGGTAAATATATATTTTATACAAATTATTATTTTACTGACAATATCTATATATTGGACACTAAAGTTTTAAACAATTTGATAAGTTTTAAACAGTTATTTTATAACAATTTATCGAATAAAATATTTTCAAATCAAATTGCATTTAAATTGATAAAGCCGTTTCTGGGATTAGCATGCAAAAACGCACAGCCAAAAAAATAAACTAAGGCACAGACCAACTGAATGACTGAAAATGATTGTTTTGGATTCTATTAAATTGATAAATGCCATAATTTTTTTTCACATCTTCACCTGCGATGAGTTATATTTTTGTTATATGTTTAGATTATAAGTAAATATTTAAGCCAAGTTACCTTGTGTACTATTTATTACGACTTATATGTTAAACATTAATCCAAAATATATACATACGTTTGAGTGCCAACTTAATTTAAGCGCCTTATATTATATATAATCAAATGTAACATAAAATGTAAATGACAAAAATAAAAAGGGCCTCATAGTTTAATGATCTAATCTCACTCAGTTTAATTTTCAATGAGAGATAATGACAAAATTATGTTACATAAATATTATACTTTTATTTTACCCAAAGGACAAAGGGCAGATTGGGACCACCACATCCAATAGCAATAAAACATATATCGTTGGATAGGTCTTTTTTAATAGGAGTAACTTTTGTTATGACAGCTTTGTTCTCACAGTTGTCCATTTACAGATATACGACAACACAAAGTTTTAGAAAAAAATATAACATAACGTTATTATTGTGCTTACTATTTTTATTTTATGGTAATATTTTATTTCGCAAACTATCTCGTCCTGATGCCTGCCCAAGTGCGCCTGGATACGGCACGGAATGAGTCAAGAATTTAATGCACTAGCAATATTTTTAAATTATATTACGGTACATGATCCTTAAATCGCGCGTACCTTAAATATCTGACTAGAGATATTGTAATAGATTTAATTATAGCGTTTATGAATGTAATTATAATAATAAATTGTTATCGTGTCATGTGTTGTAAATCATGTGTTATTTTCTTTCAATATCATATCCTCGCTAGTACCTGCCATTCTGTGTATCTCTCCATTGCGGATTCGATCATCTAAGCTGAATCCGCATATCATACGAAGAGATCGCATCTCCACAGCATTCATCTTTCTTTCATTCTTCTTCTGTAATACCCACGTATCACTGCCGTATAACAGCGTCAGTACCAACACTGTATTGTGTACGGCCAAACGTGCAGCTGTGCTCACGTTTCGCCGTCTCATCAATGCAGCTAACGCACCGATAACCCTGCTCCCGGCAGCAATACGCCTTTCCACATCCATCTCTTATTTTCCATCTTTGCTGAAAATACTTCCCAAATATACGACTTTGAATGAAGAGGTATGTTTGGGAAGTGTTTTCACTTGTTCTAATATTTACACTGATCTTGCATTCCATCCTTTTTTCATTTCTTTCAAATACCTTTGTCTTTTCCTGATATTTGATCTTTATATCATATATGTATTAAAAATTATATCTATCACATTAAAAAAAAATTGCAAAGTATTCTTATATAATAAAACACATGTGTGTTCTCTTTAATTAATAGAATTTATATACATCGATCGTTAATACCGTAAATAAATACATTTCAAAATTTGATAATCAAATATCAGGCTATATTATATTATATTTATAATCTGTGACGTGTACTGTCAAGTGTCAATGCCAGTGCGCTGTGCGGCTTAGCTTTGGTTTTGGAATCCATTTTTATTTGTTTAGAAATTTTATATCTAAGTTATCGTATAAATCAAGGAAAAAGGTCTTAATAATGTCACATGAGTATGGCCGTAAAGGATATTATGACCGAGAGAGAGATCGGGAACGGGAACGTGATCGCGATCGTGATTGGAATCGAGATCGGGAACGCTTAGATTATAGAAGGGAGTATGAAAAGCGGCGGTCTTTATCAAGGAAACGAAGCCGGAGTCCACCGCGTAGAGATAGTAAGCGTAGAAGCCGCACACCGCGCAAGCACGACAAGGACTTACTTGATGAAAATATA
Source organism: Heliconius erato demophoon (assembly GCA_018249695.1). NCBI lineage: Eukaryota > Metazoa > Arthropoda > Insecta > Lepidoptera > Nymphalidae > Heliconius > Heliconius erato. The sequence continues at coordinate 20,940 of DWQW01001596.1, read as the reverse complement.
CTAAGCGAGATATCGAAGCTGCCTGAGCCGAGTGAACTCTGGGATAATCAAATGCAAGATGGATTTTCTGCACCTCCAGGACCTCAATTTTCACAAGAAGTAATGTATTACAATTACAATAATTATTGGGCATTTCTATTTTAGCTGTAACATTAATATCTTATTGTGAAACATAAATAACTTATTTTTTTTTATTCAGGGTGGTAGCTACAGTGGAAACTATCAATCGTATTCAGGCATCTACAACGATTTTCCCCCTGTAGTACAAACACCACATCCACCTGACATGGGGAACTGGAATCAAATGTCCCTACCGCCTCCACCGGCCCCACCAGTCTACAATGTTGAAGAACAAATTAAAAAAGAAGGTAACAATATATTTTATTATGTTGAAATATTAATAATTTCTTTTCAGGCAGCATTCATTTTACACCCAGATTTTTTAAAATGGATAAAATGGTAATGTGCCAAGCATGATCTTAAATATATTATGTAATTATTGTTTACAGCAAATATAATTTGTAACATTTCATTGCTAAAATTTTCTTCATGTCACAAACACTTGCATTGTATGTATTTATTTACTATTGAATGAATGTAACCTAATATTGAAATTTATTGTATATAAATTATTATTGTATATATGTTAGAGAAGACAGTTAAACTACAGAAGTGATTAGATTTTTTCTTAACTAGACTAATATAAAATGAAAAAAGAACATTATCTTTGTCTTGTCACTGTTTTCCTAAGCTATGTACAATTTTGGTAAAAATTACAACTAAAATCATATAATAGTTTAACAATAATGTGCATATTTAAAAATATATATATATGTAAAATTTGTTACATTATTTAAATTTTAAATGCTTTTATAATTAATCTGCTTTATGATAAATACAAAGAATTTGACACAAATATTATAAAATATTGAGGTATTAAAGGTGTGTTGCTTTATAAGAAATATATTTGGCTTAAGGTGATTTTGAGTACTTGCATTTTAGTATTATTTTCAGAGTTAGCCGTAGAGTGTAAGCAGTCAATCTTCTCATCGGAATTGTAAATTACAATCATGTACATAGAAATTTTGTTATTGTTATTATTATTTTTACTTTTTCTTCGCCAAAATAGAAACTTCGACAAAATTGAGAAATTTGCTACATGCTATTATTTAATTATAAAGTGTAATATAACTTAAATAATTAAAAAATGGTAAATATGTTTATTTTCTTCTTTAGTTAAGATATGCTTAAATACGAGTTGAATATATGCATAATTGCATACTTTTTGCACAGCTGCCATTGAAACAGAAATGCGTCACCAAAAGGCAGCGCTGTCAAAGCAAAGAGAAGACTACATTAAAAAAGCGGGAATTTTGAAAAAGGAACTCGACACTTTAAAAGACCAACGAAATGAACTACGAGGTGACGCCAAGCGATCACCAAGTCCGGATACAAAAAGATTTTTAAAAGAAAACACAAAATTACAGGTTTGGTCTAGTATAATCTATTTTAATTTATACTAAATTTATTTTTAATTGTGTTGTAGCTGTGAAATTTAATTACTTAGTTTGTACTAAGCCTTACAATACCTTAAACAAGGTCTTAAAAGCTAACTGCATATTTTTGCCTTTGCATATGTATAGTTGGAGATCCAGAATAAATTGAAGACTATTAATAATGTAGTGGACATGTTGAACGGGATCATTGGTGAGGAGGCACAGGAGGTTGTTGAATCTGATGATTCAGCTGATAGAAGTTCCCGGCGAAAGTCCAGGTATGATGCTTTAATTATTTCAATTATTTAGCTTTTTTTTAATAATATTATATACAATACATTTGTAATGTATATACAAGTATGTTAAAATATTTTAAATTTTATTTCTTTATATTTTGTATGGTGAAATGGAATTTAATCATCACAGGGCTACAGGAAACCTCAATGAAACAAAAAGGATCATTTATTTTTTAAAATGGTGTACCAATTTATTTTAAGCTAATTATAATGCTTTATTGATAATAATTGCTACATTGTTTATTATGATTATTTTTGAGCTTGTGTCAAATATTATGAAGTCATAATTTTTTTTGTAAAATATTGTAAATATATTTTTAATTATAAGAATATTGTAATAAAATGTAAGCATATAAATAAAAATAATTAAAATATATTATTAACAAGTCATGTTGTTTTATTACCCTGCTGTTGATGTTATTGATTAGTTTCAGTGTTTAAACTATAGTAGCCATTGCGTTATTTAATTAGTTTCAGTCTTTCCATGTTACCGAAACTACTCGTATTTTTTATTACGCGGTGCTTTTTTTCTTTCCTTAAAATGACATTATTTTAAAAGAAGAACGATATAAGTGCGCGTTTTACTGTTTTATTAAATTTTATTTTAATATATTTTTATTTCTGTTTTATATTAAAAACAAGTGTAAATAAATTAAAATATTATAGGTCTCCATCTGGAAAGAAATTCAACTATGTGTACTACGATCCGGAAATGCATTGGTGTCGTGTGTGCAACGAGTTCCCGCCGACCGCGAAGGACTACCTCAATCATTTGCATTCTCCTTCGCATCACAAGTGAGTGTTTTTATGGTAAATTATATTAATCACGGCGTTGAGTTCCGCCACTCAACGTATTATGTCTCAAAATTAGGTGGGAGGAAGTTGAAGTATCTTGACACTAACTTCATTCTGCTGATTTTATTGATCGTGGCTTGTTTGTGTGGAAATTTTGATATTTAAAATAGTTTTAGTATGAAATTATGAATTTATAATTTTATATATAATGAGAAGTAAAAAGAATTTTGTTTACAAAAGATATATAAAAAAAACCAATCAAACTTTATTAATTATATTTTTTGCTTAAAATATTATGTTTAATATTGCTAAATAACATTTTAAATATTGACTTTGGATTAACGTCCTCTTAATCCACATAAAGTATACAGATTTGTTTTGCGGTGAAGCCTTTTAAAATAAGAAAAATGGCCGTTTTAATTTGACCTCGACTATACTTTAATTGTTTACGCGTGTTTTTATTTAAATTTTACCTTATGAAATAATAAAAAATATTTTAAGTTACGTGATTTATAAGTATTTAATAAGAATACTGAGTGTGAAGAAATATTCCGTTTTGCCAGCCAGAACGCACGAACAGTAAACTCTTGTTCGATCGATGTATAATATACTCTTATTTTAGGTTATCGCGTAGACGTGAACGCAACGGTTGTGCGTTCATGGGTCTATCTTTATACGGATATTTTTTTTATCATTTCTTCGTACTGGTCCGACAAAGTGCAGCGTTGGCTTCCGTCAGTGTCTCTTACGTATATCGAATGTGGAGATGCGGTATGCATTGTGAAGCTCTCTAGTCCAGTCTAGTATAATCTAGTTTCATATGAGAAAATGTTAAAAATGTATATAATACAATATTTACGTGTGTGTGTAGGATGGCGGCGGCGCACATGGAGGCGCCGTGGCACTCGGTGTCGGGCGTCAACGAGGGCTTCCCCAGCTACGCCGCCGCGCCCACCAAGCGCACGCCCATCAGAGGTACGTGCTGACTGCCGTGGTGGCGGTTGTAGGTTTGATTTCTCGTGCAAATGGATTATTTTATATTTTCATTTTTTTAACACCCAATGTTTTGGCCATTACAGCGTAAATTATGTAATTGTAATATTTATAAAGTGAAACATTATTTTTAATTAATATTATATGTTCTACCACCAATGCCACGTACACACCACACAATGACTCCAGAATTCAGTGGAAAGTAAGGAACGGAAGGGTCTTAATGGGAACGGAGTGTCTTAACTCTAAGTTCCCAGTTCCCCCCTGCCGCCTACCCTACTATGTACGGAAAAAAGGGTGAAGCTAAAAAAAATATTAATTATGAAGTAGGCAACATAGTTATTGAGAGATACTTTATTTAAACTCTGCTTAGGTAAATAGGATTAAGTAAAGTAAAACGTTCTCTTTCATTATTGTGTACTCAAGGTATGTGAAAAATAAAGTTAAACAACACATTAACTAGAAGTGTTCTTTTTATATTTTTTAAATATGTTGAAAAATTCAATAAAACATTTTGGGATTTATATTTTTTTATTCTTATAAATGTCACTTGTTTTTTTTATGTTTCACCAAATTTGAATTACATTTTTATTTTCATCAATCAAATAAATACTAGCAATAAATAATTCAGTACTTTCACTCATATATTTAGTTTCACACTTTGTCGCTAGTGGAATAGCCAGAGAGAATGGAACGAGAAAAAACTACGATTTCTGCGTACCTCTTTCGCCAGTGGCAATGGTCGTTGGTCGTCCACTGTCATCAACCCGTGCGGGTGCATACATGGCCTTTAGGGAACCCTCATAATTTTTACGTTACACACAATATAATTTTATTTAAATATTATATATTACAGGTCTACAGTTCTTCGTGCCGTCGACGGCGTGGTACTGCAAGTTGTGCGACCAGTTCATCGGCGACTTGCACTGTGCGTCCGCCCATCTGAAGTCCGTCTCGCATTCCAAGAACTATACTGTATGTTGTTATTTTTTTTAATATTTTATATCTGTTTATACATGTCTTAATTGTAGGCATGATGATATTTGATTCAGATATGAAAACATTTATATTACGATTATCAAATTTGGTATTTTTTCGAATATTTTTAGTATTGTTTAAATTTCGTAATGTTATTATCAACTTTAATTGAAACGGAATGCCTCGAAAATTGGTGGAAAGTGGAAAATGGAGTAACTCTGGGTGTCCTTTTCTTACCCTGCATTCAAACTTAAGTAGTGTACCACCAAAATTTATTTTTTATCTCATTCTTTCCAGAACTTTGTAGAACAAAATCCCCACTGGGAGACCGATTGGATGTCGGACAGACAGAAAGCATTTGAAAAGGCCCGAGCAAACAAAGGCAAGGCCGAGGACGCTCCACAATACACCGCACATACAATTACATTCAATAAAGATGGCTTCCATACAACTTTGAAGGAAGATCTCCCACATTCCGACAACAAGAAGAAGAGGGATAAGAAGAAGAAGAGTAAAAGGAAAAGGAGTAGTAGTAGCAGCAGTTCTAGTAGTTCAAGCGCGTCGGAGAGTGAACATAAGAAGAAGAAGAAAAGTTAGTAATTATATTGATAAGTATATGTTTTAGATTTTTTAGATTCGCAATGTATCCCGCATATAGCAGGGTAAGCAGGGGAAACTAAGTTTTAAAGGCACTTTGTAGAACACTTTTCGCACAATTTCGTGTCATTGCTTGTTAAGGGAAATATAAATAAAATATATTTCACCAAGGCCACAATGGCTATATGATAATAATGTTTCTAAAACAATATTTTAATATTAGTTTATATTAATGTATTAAATTAAATAAATCACCTTTTTAAATATGATTTCTACATTCTAAAATAATTTTTTTTCTATAATTTTATTGTTACAGATAAGAAAAACAAAAAGTATGGTTCAGATGACAAGTTGAACGAGTGGATGTCATCCATACAGATGGAGAGACTCAACGATAATGATAGAAAATTACTGGATAACATTAAAACCAGGTTATTTTATGTATATATATACCTTGATTGTAGTTCTTATTAGTGAGTTACGTCGTATTTGCTCTTCGTGCTTTTATAATGTAATCATGATAAAAAATGTTTGACTAGCATATTGTATTATATTCTATACTATGTACAAAAGAATTAAATCTAAAATGGCAGATAAAAGCTTTAGTAAGAAGTATTATTTTAAAGATTAAATTATTCAATTATTTAATGTTCATTTCTTCTCTCTGGTATCGAGGCGAAGTGCAGCGTTGAGTTCTGCTACTCACCATGAATTATCCCCAGAATTCGGCGAAAGTGGAGTGTCTTAACATTAGCCTCCTTCTGCCTACCCTGCTATATGCGGGATACAGCGTGAAGCTAAAAAAAATATTTGATATATACTATATTTATTAAATGATCACCATTTTTAAAAACTAATGATATGTATTTTATTTACGAAACAGGATCAAGTTAGACGGTTCGCGTCGCTCCAGCGAACGTGAACGCATATCAGCTTCAAAACAACGCGCCAGGTACATTATTTATACTTATTTAGAAAACGTATAAAAATTTGAACGTAGCGGGACTCGAACCCGCGCCTCCTGGAAACCAACCTGGTCGATTTTCTAAACAAGTATTTTTCTTTCCTAAATGTGGAATAACACTTTAAAAAATGTTAAAAATACATTATTTATGTTACTTTTTATAGTACATTTTAATTTAAGACACTCCTTTCCTGGTAATACGTTTAGTTTAGAGGTTGATTGGCAGAACTCAACGCCGCGCTTAACCCCATTACGTCATATTGATTGTAGTAATAATAATGGTAATCCTACAGATTACACTTAAATAATTTTCTACCTTTATAGAGACCAAGAACGTCGCGAACCACGCGCGCGTGAAGGGCGGGAGCGAGAACGGCGTGAAGGTTCACGTCGACGTGATGAGCGACGTGACGACAGGCGTGATGAACGTGATGAGAGACGCGACGAGAGGCGTGATGATAGACGTGATGAGCGTGATGATAGGCGTGATGAGCGTGATGATAGACGTGAGGAGCGTGGCGAGCGACGTGATGACTCAAACCGCAGAAGCCCGCAACGCCAAGACGCTAAAAAGCCTGATATACGCAAAATGCCATTTATTGGTAAGCTAAACTTGTATTATTTGTTTTTATATCCCTCATAAGCGTTGAAGCCGTCCTGGCGCAAGGTCATAAGCTTGTGACTGCAACGCGACGGTCGTGGGTCGTGGTACGGATGTAAAAGCGCGGCGATGAATTCCACCACTCAACACGTAATGCCTTGAAAATTCAGCGGTAAATAAGGAATGGAGTGTCTTAACACTATGTTCCCTCTCCCTATCCTGTTATCTGCGGGGTATAGCGTTAAGCTAAAAAAAAGAAATATAGCAGGGTAAATCGAACCTAGTGCTAAGATACTTCGTCCCCCACGCATCGTCCAATTATTTCGAGACATTGCGTGTTATTTGGCGTAACTTAACGCTGCGCTTTGCCCACCGGACCGAAGAAATAATTTAAACAGTGTAAGTAGTAAGTGGAGATCAAATCCATGCAATTTTGTAACACTTAACAAATATAGATCAATCGGGTTTTTTATTTTATTGTGTTTGCAACTTTATTGTTTAGGGAAAATGCCCGTATACAAGAACTTGGCTAAAACCACCAACAAACCAGATGAACAGAAAAAAGATGAAGCTCAGAAGAAAGCGGAAGATGATCCTGCTAGTAAGAAAAGGCGAGAAGAAATGGACGCTGAGATACAAAAGAAGGTAAATTTTGGACTCGAGCTTAGCTTAATATAGGGTGGATCCACACTAACCACGCCTTACTATAGTTACGATCACGGTTTGTTCTCGGTGTTCTCAGTTAGCTAAAACTTTCTTGTATGAGAAATAATAAGAGGAAGAGGCCAGTAGTGTCGTGTGACTAAAACAAACTGGTTGTGTTTTCGATCCCCACTCAAGGAGATGAAATATTTACTTAAATTTATATTTCCATTTCTTCGCTCTGGTGTCGGGGCAAAGCGCAGCGTTGAGTTCCGCCACTCAACACGCAATACCTCCAGAATTCGGCAGAAAGTGTGGAACAGAGTCTCTTAACACTAGGTTCCCTCTGCCTACCCTGCTGTGTGCGGGATACAGCGTGAAGCTGATTTTTTTTAATAAGAGGATTCATACTACAGTTCCCGTTCCGTTTAAGTTCCGATCCAATCACAATTATAATAAATTTCATAAAAGAATATTTTAATAGAATGACATCTGACTGAGAACGAACCGTGACTGGCACTATAGTGTGGATCTGGCCTCTGGTCTTTATTGTTGTTATTTGTCTGCTCGAAATCGAAACGGAAATCTTTAAAAATTAAGCAGTCTTGTAAGCTGACCTTACCTTACCTTAGGTTCCTTCTGGCCTAATTTACTGTCTGCATGAAGCAAAAATTTTATATCCCTTTTTACAAAATTTGTACGAACGGAGGTATATGGAATTTGACACAGCTATAGTTTATATAGAGAAAGAGTGCCGAACCCTAATATTATGTTAATATATAAAAATACATTAAATTAATTAATTAAATTTAACACACACTACCTACCATATGTTTCAAAATATATACGTTTGTTTGAGTGACATGCACGTTACTATAGCAACGTGTATTAAATTACACGTTACTATAGCAACGTGTATGTCACTCTAACAAACGTAAATATTTTGAAACATGGTAGGTAGTGAGCGTAAACGCTCTCTTTCTCTTTCTGTGGTGTGAAGAAAAGCGTGAAGATAAAAAAAAATATTTCAATTAAAGATATGAAAGGATTGTTTTGGTTATAGATCTGTATATCCAAAAAGAATTATGATTGCATAATGTACAAATATAATTTTTGACTTTTACATTTGTCTATATTTATTTTAAAACTTTCATATTTATAATTTAATTGGAGCTGTATCTTTTTATTTTATAGGTAGCGGAATTCAAACAAAAAATAGCCGCAGCACAGTTGGAAAGACAACAAGCCGAAATACCTCCCCCGCTACTTCTACCAGCCCTACCACTGCAACACGCATTCCTCCCCCCTCCCCCGCCACACACATCTACCACAGCTCCCCCCGCTGCCCTACCAAAGGACTTCCAGGATGCCCTAGACATAATCTTCCCATCGGAAGTGAAGGCAGCTGAGCAAGAGCTCTTCCAAAGTCTTCCTTCATTCCCCGGGCTAGGTCTAGGGGGTGTAATGCAACCGTTCCCCCAGTTAAGCATTTTGGGTAACCCGCCGCCAATGATGATGGGCTTTGATATGAATAATCCCTTATTTCAACCGAGACCTCAGCTATATGATACACATGTACCTGTCAGTGGAAATCAAAGGAAAAATAGAAACCAAAAACATAATAATAATAATAATAAGAAAATTCAAAACCAGACATCAGCAACAGATAGTGATGTGATTACAATTAATACTAGTAATAGTGATGCGCCCACAACGACCAGTACCAGTAATAGTGTCCCAGTGACTCAAGTGACTCTGGCTCAATCAAGTAAGAATAAAGAGGAGTTGGATGATTTAGCTATGCTTGGTATTGATGCGTCAGATGTTGGAGCCGGGATTTAAATAAAAAAATATACAATTATAGTTTCTTTTTATATATGGAATAGGCCATATTTTTTTTGGTTTTTTTTTTATATATTGACTATTTTTGGGCATGTAAATAATTTTGAAATTAATCATCAGTCCTAAGTTAGATTTTAAATTTGGTTAATTATAACAATTTTTACAATAACATATGAATTATGTTGGTTGGTAGCTTATAGGTAAACATTTTTTTGCATTAAATATACAGGGTGGAAGTGTAAGCACCACTTTAAATTAAACCACAGTTTTAACTACTCTATAAAAGCCTAATATGAATCAGAAAAAAATAAATTTCCAAAAATGAAAAAGTTATTTTTTCAAACAAAATAAATAATAAAATTGTCTTTTTAAAATAATACGCCATTTGTAAGGACGACGCACGCACACATAAACCTATCAAAGGAACACCGCCGCACACGCCTCATTCCGAAATCGCGTCGTAGGTATTGGCGATAAAGTTCAAAGTTGTTAACCCTTTAGTAGTATTTTTGTAGTAGTAAGTGTTTATGTTATTGGGATCTATACGTAATCGCGTCACACGAAATACAGGTATGGATAAAAATCGTGAAATGAAAAAAAAAATCCTACGTCCAAACTGTTGATGCATCTTGATTAATTTCTTTAGGTAGGTTTCAAATATTTTACCTTATATGCTGTTTCCGTAAATGGAGCGCTGCCTCTTCCATCCTGTATATGCTATATCGTAAGCTTAGAGTGTGAATCTGCTAAATCCGTTTATTGTTTTCGCTAAGGTAGAGAATACAAATCAATTTACGGAATTGTATGATCTTTTTAAATTAGCTTCACGCGACATCTCGCACGTAGCAGGATAGTCTTAAGATACTGTGTTCTCTATTTTCTGGAGGCATTTATTTATTTAAATTTATATTTTAATTTCTACGCTCTGGTGTCGAGGTAAAACTCCGCGTTGAGTTACGCCAATTAACACGCAATGCCTTGACGGAAAATGGAGAACGAAGTAAAATATTGATAATACATATATATACTTTTAGTATATTTATCGTTTTTTTTACTGTTAGCAGGTTTACTCTCTAAACCGCCGAACGCGCCTCTGACCGGCTACTTTATTTTTTTTTATATAATTCTAAAAAAGTAGTTTTCTTTCCGAAGAGTGGAATAACACTTTAATAATTTTTAATATATTGTATCTCATATAAACAACAATTGAAAATACTTACCTTACCTGACGAGTACATCGTTGAAAATGTTTTAGATTTTTTTTAGTTGAAATCTTAGGGTTAACTTAATATAAGCTGTTGAATCATTTTACATAAATGTACATCGTTTTAAACAATATTAACTATTGACTAACAAAGTAAACAAAATTTTAGAAGTGCAAAATAAACTAGTTTTATTCAATGCAGTTATGGTTATTTTAATCTATTCAGTAATTTAAGGTATTTTTTTGCAAATACATTTGTACATTAAACATAAGATTTCAAGAATAAAATTTAATACATACTATCTCTAAAGTGTTTTTTTTTATGATAACATAGTCCTATGTAACAGATTTTTTTAACTGACGTTTTATTTTTGGAAAATCAAAATGAACATCGCATTAGGTTCTGCAACTTAATGATGAAATAATAAATTAATTATAATTTATATTTTATGAAGATTTTACATTAATATCTAGTGATAGCAGGTCACGTTTATGTCAATATGTACAGATGTTTGTTTAAACTCTCCTGATAACGTTCGGAAACCGTTTTGAACCGGATAAATCGTTACGTCACTGTAATTAATATAATTGTCGAGTTCTATAAATTTTGTAAGGAAAATGACGAACGAATGCCTTAAAAATAGAGAACGATATTTAGTAAAAGCCGCATATTTATTGTAGTGCCTTTGGTAATATTTTAACTAAGACATAAGATAATTGTGGGTTCGATTTCACCTCGGTGTCTAAGAGCCGTACTAGTTCGAAGTAAGTATGCCTTATAAACTTCACCATACTTTATCCTGCATATAGCCTATATGAGACAGGTAGACGGATCCTAGCGTTAAGACATTCCGTTTCCCAAATACCGCTGAATTTCCGAGATGTTGCGGGGCAGACCTCAACGCCGCTCTAAGTTTTGTTACCAGAGCGGGGAAATGAAAGTAATTTATCGATCGATTTATCCCTCGAGTTTGAATCAAACCCACGACCGTGGCGTTTACAGTCAGATGCTGTGCCATGACGGCATCCTAGTCCTAGGCTGCTAATAAGTAGGATTTAAGAAAATTATTAATTTAATTATTCAATTTTATTATTGAACAAACATACATCATTTTATATTACCTATTAAAACGCATAGAATGATGCAAGCAAATAACTTATGATTCAACTTTTAATATTAAGATAAAACGCAAGTTTGATGACAAGGCAACTATGACAACTAAGTATATCGATATCATGACGTAGTAGGTAAGGAAAAACAATCTAGGCCAGTAGTAAATTTGAAAGTCATTGTAGTTAGTAAATAAAAATATATTGCATTATCCGTCGTGGCCCAGGGGCAACACTAAAGGTGTGACGGAAACGCGGCGGTTGTGGGTTCGATCCCCACTCGAGGAAATGAAATATTTATTTAAATTTATATTTCCATTTCTTCGCTCTGGTGACGACGCAAAAGGGCGACGTTGAGTTCCGCCACTCAACACGCAATGCCAAAATTCAGTGGAAAGCGGGGAACGGAGTGTCTTAACACTAGATTCCCTCTGCCTACCCTATACAGTGTGTATTTCTTCCAACGGCAATCGAACCCACAACTTGTCACATTTAAAGTCGCAAGCTTGTGAATCTGCGCCACGACTGGTCTTAGAAAAGTATTAGGTAATGTTTTAAAATTGAGTGCGACTCGAAGCTACAACCATTGTGCTCAAACATGCCTCAGCTGCGTCATGATGACGTCGTTACTTTTACATGAATAATAAAGTAATAAACTACCTATATTGATAACAGTATAACAGACTATAGGATAGATAACCTGCTGTAAATACAAAATATATTTTTATCATAGGTACTTCTCTTTTTTGATAGAAGTACAAGGTTTTTATCTAGATGACGATGTTAATATACAAAAGTATAAGAAAGTGCAGGGGCGAAACGTGTAAACAGGTTGTAGTTTCAATTCCCACTCGAGGAAATTTCATAATAAATATTTTCATTTCCTCGCACTGGTAACGAGGCAAAGCGCGGCGTTGAACGTTAGATTCCTAGTTTCCTTCTACGTTACTTCTACGTCGACCCTGCTACATGCGGGATACAGCGTGAAGCTAAAAAAAAATAATAAAAAACCATAATTTAATTTAACTATGTCCCTGCTGCACCATGATATATGTGATACTAACATTTTTTTTTAATTAAGTAGAAAAGGAGACAAAGAACATACCATTAGCGATTTTGTACTTTATTAAAAATTATACTAAAATATTTATTAAATCAATATATTTTACTTTATTTTTTTTTAATTATGAACGAGAAAGAGAAGAACAATGATTACCACCAATTATTTTTTAGGTAAAATTTAAATTCAACGCGGAAATTAAGATATCGACCCTTTTTTTTTCTGCGTTAATTACGAAGAAAAATATTTAAGATAAAATAAAATCAAAAATTGGTTCCAAAACTGTATTTTTTATTTCAAATTAACGGTTGAAATATAACGAAAGGAACAGCAATATTACATCACACGTGAAAACAAGATACCGAGCGATTTGACTGGTGTGATGCATTAGTGCTAATATATAAGAGAATTTAATAGTATGTTTGTGTGTACATTGCACAAAAATAAGAAAATACTATCTTTTATTTTTCCTTATTTAGAGAATTGTATAGAGAGTTGATGTATCCTAGATCTTTTTTATTGTTAACTCCTTTACTAACCGTTTAAAAAAATTAAAATGTAATTTTAATTTTCATATACATAACTATCATTTAGTTTAAAAGATAAATTACATATAATAATAATCAAAATGAAATATAGTTTTTTCAATATATTATATTACGGTAATAAATATAAAATGTAGAGTCTTTTCCAATACTTTTTATGTCCTAATAAAATTTAACGAACAAATTTATATAATTATATATATTTTTTACTATTAACAACAAGCAAAGCCAAGATATTAACACATATAAAAATAAGCATTTTATATAGCGTTTGCATCAAATTCTCTCTCAGTACGGGCTCGGAAGCTGTGGCGGCTCGTCTCGACGCGCCTCTTGCATCATTCACACGTTTGTAAGTGACTGAAACGTTATAACTAAATGTGATTATACCAATTTACATGGATTTTCATTGTTTTTTTTTTTCGAAAATGTAGCGAAAGTGTTTTGGTGAAGACCCTTTGAAGTAATATCTAAATAATTAATATACATATTTTGTATAGTTATTCTATTAATTTTAATTTATAATTATTATTATATTTATGCAAGTGTATTTTATAAAATATTAAAATTCAAGTGTTATTGCAAAAAAAAGAAAATAAAAGTATTTAACGTATACTTTTTAAAATAATTACTTTATAAAATATATTAATTTTTATTTAACTTCATTTTAATAATAATATATATCTTAGTATTAAAATGTGCTGGAAAAATATATTATAAATAAAATAAAAGCAAATGATGATCATTAAGTTCGGTAAACCAATTATTTTTTGCCATCATTACCAACTAATTTGATTGCGGAGTTCAGACAACCTGTTTATATATAGATTTTGGACTGTTTTATGAAAAAAAAACAATAATGTCATAAACTATTGTAATTGAAATAAGAAAAGAAACTTAAGTAAACATCTATATTGAATTTTCATATTACAAACCATATCTATACTTAATAGATATTCTAATATTTGAAAGAAAAAAAGTGATAAAAATTAGGAAAGGTAACAACCGCAATGCAGTTTGAATATCGTTGGCTCCTCCCGTTTAGTCTAGACTTGTAGTACGTTGTCGATTTAATAGCCGCGCCATACATTATATAAAACATAATAAAAAAAATTAAACGAAAATTTTATATAATAATTAAAATTTTGCGCAAATGACAAATAATATTAAATTATGCACGAAAAAAATGATGTATTCAGATTTTTGCAGTAAGCAAGTCAGCATAATTGTCCCAGCAATTTCGTGGAAAAGATTGAGGAAAATGTACAATGAAGCATCGAAAAGAATTTTGAAGTAAAGCGTATGTGAAAACTCTCATATATTGAATAATTAATAGTGCAGCGTAAATTTAAGTTGAAACGTTACTATTATGCAAAACCAAAAAGATTTGTAAAAAATTGTACATAGTGAAAAAAAATAAGTGTGCGCGTACTAGTTACGTACTTTACTACTGCAGTGTATTTAAGAATTTTGTAGCAATTAATTTACTTACTATTTCTAATTGTGTATTTATATTTTTTTAAATATTTGAAACATTGGTACATACTTAGTTTGAAAACAATTATTATCAACATTTGTACATATTAATTGCGATCTATATTAAAAACTTTAGAATTTTTATATCTGATTCAAATATTTGTTAATTTGCAGTCAACCATGTCAGCCGACAAGGTATTTCACTCGCGTTCCCAAGGTATACCCTCGGAGGGTGTAAAGGATCAGTACGCAGATGGCAAAGCGGCGAGAGTGTGGAAGAAATATATCGGCGATAGCAACGAAAGGACTCAGAATTACAGAGACTTCCTGTCAGGACTGTTGAGGAAACACGGCTGTGTTAGTGTGTTGGATGTAGCCTGCGGGACTGGGTAAGTTCTGTTGAGAATATGCTATAGTTTCAGCTTTATATATGTCTTGTATATAGTATAGGAGGCTATATTAGTGTTAAGGTTAATTTAATATACCCTCAGTGTAAGTTAATATATCACGAGTCTTTGTGATGGTTATTGGTTCAATTCCAACTTGGTATTTTTTTATAAAGCTTCACGCTGTATCCCGCACATAGCGGGGTAGAAAGAACCTTAGAACCTAGTGTTCACTCTGTTTCCATTAAGACACTTCCGTTCCCCACTTTTCGCAGAATTCTGGAACCATTAAGGGTTGAGAGACGGAAAAGGCTTTGCCTCTTTACCAGAACGAGGAAATGAAAATATAAAACATTAAAGTTTTTCGAGTGGGAGTCGAACCAACAACCTGTCGCTTTTATAGTCACACGCTTGTGCCCTGCGTTACGACTGGTCTCACTTGGGAATGGTTATATTATGATTTTTGATTTTCCTCACTGGCCCCTCTGCGTCCATGAATACAATGTTAAGTTCAATTAATTAAATTTGCATCTAGAATCTCTTCATCTACTTCACAAAAACAAAAAAAAATATCATACAAATATCTTTCAGTTTCAAGTAGCAACATGCGATACGCATGTCTGACCTCACGCTACTTTTTATCTGGCAAATGAACTTAAACCTATCATTCTTACTTTTAAACACTCTTAATATGTTTTTATCTATGCAATTAATCACTAAACGCTTATTGTTATTATATTATTAATATTTTTTTTGTTACTAAAGTATGGTGTTGATAAATTTGATGATGTTAGGGTTGTACGTTCAAATTTCAAGTTCCGAAGTATGTTTTTAGTTATAATATAGGAAAAAATAGAGGCCATTTGTGGCGTAGGTACATGTAATTAAAATATAAGTTGTACACCGCATGTAGCAGGGTAGATGGAAGGAATTTAGTGTTAAAATACTTCGTTCCTCACACACCGCCCAAATTTCTTTCTTCATGAAAACAATTAATTCCTTCTAATGAGAATCGAATCCACAACGTTTGCGTTTAGTAATAGGCTGTGCATTTGCTTATTATTGATAGTGTTTTACTTTTCAGAATAGATTCAATGATGTTACTCGACGAGGGTTTCAAAGTAGTGTCCATAGATGCCTCAGATAAAATGTTAAAACATGCTTTAAAGGCAAGATGGGAGAAAAGGAAAGATGACAGATACGATGAATGGGGTGTGTACCTATTTATTTATCTTTAATGCTTTTTTTTTAGAAATAAAACAAAAGCATTTTATCGTTATCTAATCTTTTATACCGATGTATAAGGGAAAAAATATTCTTCTCTGTACATTGTATGTTTTGTGACGTAAATATCAATAATATTTTTTTGTACTTAATCTCAATTTCAATTTGTCAGTTCAAATTATCCTATTTTGATTCAAAATACTATTGTCATAAGGTTTTTTTTTAGTTTTACCGTACAACCTCTTTCGTGTGTTTTCCATTCAACGTGACATTGACGAAGTGATTTTGTGCTCAATTGGCACGCTTGAAATGCCATAATAAAAAGAATAGAACAGAATTTTTTTAGACAAAAATTAATTAAAATCGAAAGTAAAAACCAATTTTATAACCATTTCAGTAATAGAAGAAGCTAGCTGGGAAACACTACCACAAGATGTAAACTCATTCAAACCGGGTGCATCCTTCGATGCTGTTATATGTCTCGGAAATTCCTTCGCCCATTTACTAGATGAATTCGAAGACCAAAGAACACAAAGAATGTGCTTAAGAAATTTCGCCAAAATGCTGAAGCCCGGTGGGCTTTTGTTCATAGATCATAGGAATTACGACGCCATGATTAATAGTGGAGCTACGCCTGGACATTCTATTTATTATAATGTGAGTATTCGTTTTATTGCCAATTGTTAGAGGCCGTTGTAGAGCAACGAGGCAGTGTCTGACTGTAAACGTGCGGTAGTGGGTTCAATCCTAATTCTGGTAACTGAACAAAGAGCGGAGTTGGGTTCCACCACTCAACGTCCCTTTAATATTATTAATTTTATCTATGAATAAAAATAGAATTGTTTGAGATTAATGGAAAACAAACTTTACGCCATTGTGGCGCGTGGAAAATATATATATATATATATATATATATATATATTATTTTTAAATAAACCTAAAATATAATGTCTATTATTTAAAGTGTTATTCCATACTTATGGGGAGATAAGCCTATTAATGAAAACAGCCAAATGTAATACAATAAAGAAAATATAATTTCATAATATTCTATTATCACATGTTTACAGAAGTGATGTCTGAAAGTAATAACAAGTTATCTCACATTAAATAATATTTGTTCTATGCAATATGCGATAACATATTTTTATACGAGATTTTTTATCGTCTCATTCAAATTTAATCAAAACATGTTATGATAACTTTATATTATATTTTAGTAACTTATTAAATTTAATTTGTAATAATATATAGTACCTGACGACAGCTTCAAGTTTATTTCCGCATATAGCTGGGTAGGCAGAAGGAACATAGTGTTAAGTGGCTCGTGGGGAACAGAGTGTCTGACACTCCGTTCCCATGAGCCACTAATTTTTTTAAAATATAAATGGCGATATAAAAATTATTGACAATATACCCATCCTCCCAAGAGGGGCTTAAACCCACCACAAATTAATTTTAATTATCTTTTTTGGTTGTATGCATATCCATATTATTTGTCACAAAAAGTCAATGATACAGATATGCACGATTTTTTCACTTTGGAATTATTATTATGACTTATTTATTTATTTAGCTTCACGCTCGGAGAATATCCGAGTACAGGAGATAGCAGAGTAAACATGAGAATATAGTGTTAAAACACTCCGTTCTTATTAAGCCACTTCCGTTCACCACTCACTTTCCGCCGAATTCTGGTGGCGTTGCATATTGAGTGGCGGAGTTTTGCCTCGTTACTAGAGGAAAAAGCGATGAAATGAAAATATTAAATTTTTCCTTTGCTTGAATGAGGGACCCAAGTACCACCTGTTTTTTTGTTTGAAAGGTGATTTAATCCAGAATAAAACATTCTTCAGCCATGAATAAAAAAAATCATGTACATCTTTTTGAAGATTATCAGCTCTTTATAAGCTGTTTGTTTAAATTTGACAGCAAATGGTGTTGGAGGTTTTTATACGTTTTCTAAATAAGTATTTTTCTTTCTTAAGTGTGAAATAACACTTCATACATGTTAAAAAGGTTTTTATTTGTCCATTACAGATTTTTGGAAGTTATTTAAGAAAAAATTGATTATTTTTACAGTGTAAATATCCCGTGGACATCAAGACGTCAGTGCTAGTAGTGCGCGGCAAGCCCGAGCTGGTGGCGCTCGACTACTGCATTGATGCCGACGATGAAGACCCCGTTAACGAGAAGAGGTATGGTTTTGTCATATATTTCATACTACCGGCTCGCCCACGGCTTCGCCCGCTTAAAATACATGATTATTGATTTAATAAGCAGATTTGATTGACAACTATAATGACTTCTAATATGATTTTTTACGACATTATCGTCAAAGAATTTATAAAATATACATAAAGCTAATTATTTATTACACGTATATATTTTTGTAACTTTATGTTCTTTTTACCTATATAATATACTCTGTTAAATGTGCTGATGTCAGTGAATAATTTAATTTACTCATTCAGAAGCAGCCTTAAATGATAAATTATTGATTTGAAGGATTCATAATATTCTTTGTAAAATAACTGTAATAATTGCATATTAACTCCTGTACAGTTTTTAAATCAGTTACATATATTATATGAACGAACCAACCAAAAAATCTTTGTATTTACTTGATATTTCTTTGAAGATCGTTCTTTATCTCTGTGTTGAATTAATTACGACTTCTTTCAAATGACGATAACTTTTTTTTAATGAACCGATTTTGATGAACCAAACTTTAGTACTTAAGTTGAGTTAAAACAAAGCAATTGGCGAAATTTTCAAGTAAATCGGTTCAGTACTTTCAGAGAAAAATGTGGACAAAAATATGTCGACAGACAGACAGACAGACAGACAGATCATGAAGAAGAAAATCTTTTTGCTTTCTATTATTCTTTTTAAGTGTCCCTCTATCCATTTCAGTCAAAATTACTAAATGTACAGACAAAATATTTTTACTGTCTTATTATATATAGAGATTTTGAGCTATGAAAATTATGGATGTAAATATATAGTATGGACAAAAGTAAATGTATGTCAAAAGATAAATCATAAAGGAACATTATTAAAGAGGGATTATGACATTTTAAAAAAAAATCTTTTTTTAATATATGTGGCACATTAAAATAGCTTATATTTTTAATGTAATGATATAATATATTTTCTTTTTTTTAATTAAATATATGTAGAGTTGGATTACACTTGCCCTTTCCACAAATGCCTATATTACAAAAAACAAAGAAATGGGAAGAACATACAGAATAAAAGACCACACCCGGCGCACAAATGTGCTACTTCAAACGCGACAGGTTGTGGGTTCGATATCCACTCGAAGAAATTAAATATTAGATATTTAATTTTTTTTCACTCTGGTAACGTCGTCACGGATTTGGAAACCGAAACCGCTACGTTCAATTTTTTTACGGTGTTTTTTACTTTAATATTTTTTAATTTTTGTACTTAATAATAAAAATATCTGTTCTCTTTGTTTACTAATTCAACTATCCAATTAAAATAGCTAAACCAAAAAAAAATATAGCTCAATATTTTCCCCCAGCGAGTTCCGTCTCTGTTACTACCCGCACCGATTAGACAGCTTCACTAACATGCTAGATGAAGCATTCGACGGCGCAGCTAAACACCGCATCTATGCGGACTTCCAGTCGCTGAATGCGGTGCAGAACCCCGCCTACTATATACACGTTGTGGAGAAGTCTAGCTAATAAGTATAGTCTTTTTATATTTAAATAAAGTTTTTGTTACATTAATTGGTGTTTTATTTTTTTTGTTATTAAGAAAGTTTCTAAATAAAATATTCCGTACGAATAAAATCAACATAATTGTGTATATTTCATTTTCTAATATTTAACTTAAGAATAAAAACGCATTAGGAAAAAAAAAAACTTTCATATTGGCAAGGTAAAGCACGGTGAGGCAGGCAGGCCAAAGAAAAAAACCGGACAAGCGCTAGTCAGACCTGCCCACCGAGGGTTCCGTAGAAATTCTAGTTTAGCTTATTCAGTCCTTTCATATGATAACTCATTTGAAGCGACGGCCCCCATTTTAATTTATGCTATTATTTTTTAAGATTTAACTACAAATAAGTATACAGGATGGAAGTGTCAGCACTTTAAATAAAACCATAATTTTAACTACTCCATAAAATCCTAACTAATACAATTAAAAAACATCCATCCATAAAATTGTCATTTTAAAATAAAATGCCATTTGTCAAGAACGATGCATGCAGACGTAAACCTATCAAAGGGAAACCGCCGCATACGCCTCATTCTGAGTCGTGGGTATTGGCAGCAAAGTTCAAAGTTGTTTAACCTTTAGTAGTATTTTTGTAGTAGTATGCGTTATTCGCATCTTTGCGTAACTGCGTCACACGAAATACAGGCATGGATAAACATCGTGAAATAAAAAAAAAATCCTACATCTAAACAGTTGAGTTATCTTGATTAATTTCTTAAGGTATAGGTTTGAAATATTTTATCCTATATGCTGTTTCCGTAAAAGGAGCGATGCCTCTTTCAACCTGTATAAACGTGCATTATATGTTTACATACTGATTACTGAGGCCGGTCGTGGCGCAGCGGCACGAGGTATGACTGCAAAACCGACTGATTGTGGGTTCGATCCCCACTCGAGGAGATGAAATATTTACTTAAATTTATATTTCCATTTCTTCGCTCTGGTGTCGAGGTTAAGCGCGGCGTTGAGTTCTGCCACTCA
>DWQW01001595.1:0-32326 GCA_018249695.1 Heliconius erato demophoon | reverse complement strand
TTTATATTTCCATTTCTTCGCTCTGGTGTCGAGGTTAAGCGCGGCGTTGAGTTCTGCCACTCAACACGCAATGCCTCCAGAATTCGGCAGAAAGTGGGGAACGGAGTGTCTTAACACTAGGTTCCTTTTGCCTACCCTGCTGTGTGCGGGATACAGCGTGAAGCTAATTTAATTTTTTTTTTAAAGTTAACTCATCATTTGTGTTGTTTCCGTACAGATGATTCACAAGAATTTAATACAGTAAAAAAATACTGTATCATGAAGACACAATAAGTTTTGTTGAAGACAATGGCGTTTCAACTTTATTTATTTTCTGGAAACTATATGAGTTCGGAGAAGATAAATTAATTAAAAGCATTTTTTTTCTTTTACTTCAAATTTTTAAAAACATGATTATTGTAGTTTGTATTTTGGGTGAGGATCAAACCCACAATCTGATGGTTGTGAATTGTGCTTACCATCAGAATCTTAATATATTCAGTTAAAAAATTATATTGAATGCGAGAACTTATTGTCATACTAGATCATATATATTTTTTTACCTTTTTATATGCAGAGGAAGTGAGAATTATGTTAGTATTAAGACACTTCCGTCGTCGACTTTCCGCCGAATTCTCAAAACTTCTTCTCGCTTCTCACTTCTGAAGGAATTCTTTATGTGGCAGAATTCAACGCCACGCTTTGGTTTATTACCAGAGTAAGGAAATGAAAATATCAAATATATGAAATATTTATTCCTCGAGTGGGAGTCGAACCCAGCCTGTTGCATTTGCAGTCGCACGCTTGTACTACTGTGCCCTTAAAGCCATCATAGGTTATAAATAGGTCATTTATGTTCTATAAATAATAATTATTATTTAAATTTATAGGTCCACCACATTATTGAGCGTATTATAAGCTGAAATTTCGGGTATGGAGGTCGAGTGTCCACTTTGCGGATCAAAATTATGAACTCCGACGATTTAAATTTTTAAAAATATAAATTACTTGTATTTAAGCGCAAAATGTCTTCAATTTTTTTTATTGTAGAATGAAAGCAAATGTTTTACTTATTGTAAAAGATTTAAACCAAACGCTTTAAAAAATGAAATGGTCGCTTTGAACAGTCATTTGAGCATAATTATACTCAAAATTGCAAGAGCCAAACATATTTTAAAGAAATATAATAAAATTTACCATTTATTATATCTGAAACACCTATTTTTAAAATATTTAAAAACAAAATAGAAGTTAATTCATACACAAAAGCCAAAGCAAAATGTTCCTAAATTCTAACTTTTTCTTTTATGCCTTGTAGAATCATCTCGTTTTAAAAGCCAATAGTAATCGCCTAACAGAGTTGTGTCCAAACGGCCTACAAATCGTTCTTTACATCCTGGTAGATTTTTCAATCAAAAAACAAATAAAAAAAAATATTCATACATATCCATTCATTCCCACGTGTGATTGAACCCACAACCATCGCGCTTACAGATAGATGCTGGCTCATTGCACCGCGATATCAATTGTTCATCTGTGGCTATATTAAATCAACATTTTCGAAAAAGCTTCCAAAAAATTCAATTAAGTCCAATTCAATTTGAAATTAAAATGCATGCAAAATCGTTTTACATATTGCCTGAAATAACGTACAGTTGATATTGTAATCGATATTCAATATCCACGTGTATATAGTATAGATGTATATGACGGCTAGTTGCAATTTCACAGAAACCATAAGCTTAATCGTCATCGACATATCTCTCTTATCTTCGTATGGCAGTATACAATATAAAATTAGCGACTCGCTCGCGGCTTCGCCCGCTTGAATATGTAATTATTAATTTATTAATCTGCATTACTTTCGTTTTATAATAATGATATAATTTTAAAAACAATATGTTTACCTATATTGAAAAGTAAAGTTTCAGTTAATGTAATAATATATTTATTTACAGCAATTTTCGTTTTAAATAAAACAAACGCTAAATGTTATAGGGAAGCTGGCCAAAATTAATGATTAAATGCCACCAATAACTTTCTTCTTTATATATCTTCCATATGCAGACGCCGAACCCTTACGATTTTACAATATGTATAAATATGTTAGCTGCGATTTAAAATAGACACAATACTTGACTAACGGTAGAAAAAATATGGCGTTGCATTCCGCCACTCAACACAGAGTCTTTGTCACAGCGTCATTAGCAGGAAGAAAAAACCTTCGACTCGTCCATTAAGGGATCGAGGTGAGGATCTCCGTACTAATTTCATGATTGTAGTTTAACAGGAAGTAGAAGTTATAAAAGTGATCAATCTTAACTTTGCGGGAGTTTGCACTAATTTTGTATGAAATGAACCACAAATCAATAAGTTTGTAATATTTTTATACTGTGCTAAGCCACTACTGTTAAATACTTGTCAAAATTCATATTTCAACGGGAATCCTGTAGGTTTTGATTACTGTATTATTGGGAAGTCTAGTCAAAAATAAAGCGTAAACTTATGATTGTGGTGACTTAAAAGTTCTTTTTTTCTGTATTCCAACTGGTGACTTGATATTTGATATTAATATATTGTTTCAGTAATTGTTTTAGTATTGTGAGGAAGGTCGTGGCGCAGCGGCACGAGGTGTGACTGCAAAACCGACTGGTTGTGGGTTCGATCCCCACTCGAGGAGATGAAATATTTACTTAAATTTATATTTCCATTTCTTCGCTCTGGTGTCGAGGTTAAGCGCGGCGTTGCCACTCAACACGCAATGCCTCCAGAATTCGGCAGAAAGTGGGGAACGGAGTGCCTTAACACTAGGTTCCCTCTGCTTACCCTGCTGTGTGCGGGATATAGCGTGAAGCTAATTTAATTTAATTTTTTTAGTTTCAGTAATAAGTTGTCAGCAATGTGCCAGAATACGATTAGAATATTACTGTAATTATAACGTTATTTTACTTTGGTGTATCTAGTAGATATAACTGTCGCGTTCTCGGCTTTGAGAACTGTTTGCTTGTTATTCCATAAATTATTAAGAGCCCGAGATTTATCTTTGTCGAAACACACAAATTCTCGAAAATTGAGCGTAAAGTAGGGAACGGTAAGTAGGAAGTGTCTTAACACTCACCTATCCATTTTCAAATCAATTTAGCCACAAAAATAATAAATTAATTATAAATATATCTAAATAACTCGGAACTGTGGAAGGCTTAACCGCGGCAGTGTTTCCAGGTCGATATGACTTGGGTACCTTCAAAAAGCGCATCTATCTCCACCTTAAAGGGCGGCGCACTTGTAGCTCCTCTGGTGTTGAACGGGGTCGTGAGCGGCGGTAGTCAATTACCATCAGTTGACCCGAACGCTCGTTTGCTTGGTCCTTTTCCATAAAAAACAATAAGACCCATTTACTGTTTCAGATTTCTAACAGCAAAACCAACAATGTTGTAAATCTAATTGCAGACTTAAAGTCGCTATTATAACTCGTTAGATGTGAAACTAATTTTCAATGTTTATGCTGTGCACTGCGGATGGAGCTGAGCGAAGCTATGTTGTGCAATGTAATTAAAAAAACACTAAAAGATATTTAAAATAAAAAGACTCTTTAAAACTGACATTTTTTAAAATCAAAAAATGTGCAAGTAAATAAAAAATATCGAACAACTAAAACTTTTTTCTTACTATGAGAAACTTTAAAAAAAGTTTTGTATCATGTAGAATATTGCATGAATAACGCAACCACGCTCATTTGTTTGCATGCCACGAAATATTAATAAATTTGGAACTTTTTTAAATCTCTATGTTGAGTCATGAGTTTTCTCAGATATATTCATTGTTTCATTTGCTGGCTGATAATAGATATTGTATATTTGAATAAATTGAATCGAAAGACGAAATCAAAATTATTGGCTTAATTCAAATATCATTTCACATAGTCTAATTTATAATGACAGATACAAATATATTATTCTTAATTATGATACTTCACTACTATAGAGGAGGTTTTATATCATGATAACGTTATAAGGCTTAACTCTATGGGATACATTTTGACCATTTACTCAAAAACTACAATTACAATTATCGCCAAACTTCGCTGAGATCACCTTGTTGTCAGCAACGTTGCTACAAAATTTCAGAGCTGTACGTTTAACAGTCTAGGAGGAATAGCATTACATAGAAACACACTTTTGACCAGTAAGACCAGCAATAATCTTAGTCTTAGTCCTTTTATATTAGATTTAATATAATTTACACATGTTTTTCTTCAAGCTGTATCTAGCATATAGCGAGTTACACAGAGGGGGGTACTCTTTCCACCACCACGGACCTCAGTTTCCCTACTTCCCGCCTAATTTCCGAAACGAGTTGACTAGCGGAAACTGTGTGACAAAATATCTAAAGAAAATAGTATATCCCTTCCTTCGACTTTACACAACAATCCATCTCAAAAGAATATGTGTGTGGACAATTGCCGTTCTAAATATAGCGTATCAAAACACTAAAGTTTTCATATTTAATATTATGAAAACTTATGACAATAAGTGTAATTATTTTATTGCGAAACAAATACCAAAAATACAACATCCATTTCCGTATTAACAAAAGTCACGTACGCCCTTTGTAGTTTAAAACGATATTACGTGCGTGTAAATCTGAATTCAGAAGTTAAACTAATATATTTTGGTAATGCAGAAATAAATATAATATGCATATTATTCGATAAATTTATATTTTATAGTATAAAATAATAAAATATTTAATAAATAAGTTACTTGAAAAATAATTTACATTTATGATT
The DNA here is from genome assembly GCA_018249695.1 of Heliconius erato demophoon. Lineage (NCBI taxonomy): Eukaryota > Metazoa > Arthropoda > Insecta > Lepidoptera > Nymphalidae > Heliconius > Heliconius erato. The sequence continues at coordinate 27,558 of DWQW01001595.1, read as the reverse complement.
GGAAATGTAATCTAGTTTTGAGCAGTTGATTTCCGTAGTGTGGTTTTTAAATTAAATTAAGCACTTGTATTGTGTATACAGAGTGGAAGCGTCAGCGCTCCTTTTACGGGAACAGCATATAGGACGTACGTACGATTTTTTTTTTCATTTCACTATGTTTATTCATAATTTATATCAATTCTTAATGTATATCATACGAAATACTAGGTAGTATTTCGTGTGACGCAGTTACGCATAGATATCAATAACGTAAACGCATACTACTACAAAAATACTACTAAAGGTAAATAACTTTGAACTTTGCCGCCAATAAGTACGAGGCGTATGCGGCGTTTCCCTTTGATAAGTGTGTGTATGTCAGCGTGCGTCGTTTTGTCATCGTCGTGCCAAATGGCGTTTCATTTTGCAACGATAATTTTATTATTTATTTTGTTTAGAAAATCACTTTCTCATTTTAGGGAAAAAAATGTAATAGGCTTTTATAGAGTAGTTAAAACTGTGGTTTCATTTAAAGTGGTGCTGACAAAAACACTCTGCATGTAAGTCTTTTACTAAATTATCGTAATATTTATATTACTGTCTTGACATTCAATATTTCTCGTGAAGCGTAGTGTTAATAATAAGCTCCTTCTGCTCACCTTATTTTTATCAATTTTTTTTTTATGTCTTTTCTATTTAGAAACTAAAATGGACAAAGTAAAAATAAAACCAAACGTTTAGCGCTTATGTAAAACAAACTAAAATTCACAAAATCAAATAAAAAAGCGCATTTTTTTATAGTTTTCGTTAAAAAAATAAAAATTATCCATCTATTACATAATTTCGTAAGTAATATATTATTTGAATGACCAAACTCTTTTTATATTAGTCTATTGTATATTACTTATGATATTATTACATTATACTAACAACTTTTGACCATTCCAAACACGACATTGCAACTATAATAAAAAATAACGCTCCACTCAAATTTTATTACTATAGTAGTCGACGTTCGCTAGCTATCAAAGTAGAATTCAAAAAATAGAAAAATAATATTAGTTGTCAGTATTATTGTATGTTTCATACTATATATTGTTTTAGGTTAAGAAATTAATATTTAAAATCAAACTACTACTATATTTTTTGGGCACTTTTAGTAAAAGTTACGTGGTATGTGATTGAAAGTTTCTGATTACGAATAATGCCTAATAAATATGAAATTTGCAACTACTAGAGATTCATGTTAAACATGTAAATTTATAAAATATTTTGTATTTGTTATAAAATAGTTTGCATTAAGAATCCTTTTCGATTAAGAAACTTCCACAGGCGTTTCATGGTAAGTGACAGAACTCAACGCCGCACTTACCTCGCAGAGCAAGGAAAATATTAAAATATTAAATATTTCAATAAGCTTATATAAAGCTCTATTTGACTCTAAACTTATACGTTACGTAAACATCAGAAAAAAATTACTCCTTTATCTCAAGCTGAGCGTCTGTATAGATCTATTTGGTCACTGCTGTTGCAATGGAACTGCCATTGAATGAGGCAATCTGTATGTTAAATAGAAATATATTGCACAAATGAATTAATTTGAGGCCAGTCGTAGCGCAGGGGCACAAAGTGTGACTGTAATACCGATGGGTTATGAGTTCGATCCCCACTCGAGGAAATTAAATATTTATTTACATTTATATTTTAATTTCTCCGCTCTGATTGAGTTCTGTATTATACTCCTTGTATTTTACCTTTTATTACACGCCTTGTATTCTACCGTTGCGCTGACCAACAACCGAGAGGACAATAACGCATCCACATCTTGGCACTCCCGCTCGCTCTATCCTACCTTGTACCCTGTACCCAGCCAGGGCCAGTAAGCGACCCGACTCCTCGGTAAATCGATCGTGTCATTGCCCTTTCACTTGGTCTCAGTCACACAAATAACATCCAAATCTCTCTGTTCTGTCACTTCTAATAAAACTTTCATCTTTTCCTCCATCTTTCCTCTTAGATTCGACGTAACTACGTAGCGTGCTGGGTGGCGGTCCCCAACCCTGAATGTTACAGCTCTCGTAAGGGCAGGCTCTCCATCGTTGACTCATACAAAAAAATAATTAAACGTATAATATAGATGTATAGTCGTGTAAGATATCATATTTCAGAAGTATTGAAATGTTTTTTTTTTTCCAAAAGCATGAGGAGCCCCGAACTGGCCCACTTTGAAGAAAGAGGTTGATTATATTGGACGAGGCTAAAGAGTTGTACAAAGATTGAGGCCTATAGCGCTGCTTTATTTCTGGTCATCACGCTAGAGATAAAGAGTGAAACTAAAAACATCTTTTTCTCTTTAGAATTAAATCTTATTTCATTTCAATTAAATAATATACTAACATAACATGTACTCATTGAATATGCACTGTAATATAGTACATAGCTGAACTCGGAGAAATTTGAATTCTTTAGATTTCTTCCCACATAGTACGCGATCCTATACAAGATATGAGATCTTGATAATATGGAAACGCATATCAGAATAAGCTATGCCGCAAGCATTATTACATCTTTATAACAATAGCAGCATCTTCAGCTAGTTGACAAAATAAATATATTTTTTCTTCAAAAGAAAATTCGTGTAAATCGTGGAAAACGTCAACATCCATCAGCTAATGACATCTGACAAAACATGCGACTCGTTCATAATAATTATATTTTATGTTTTAAAATTTCCAACAAAAACAATGTGCCGTTTAAATTATTTTTCTAAAAGAGTATTCTGAAAAAAACAGAAATTGAAATGAATTCTAAAAACTGAAGCTTACTTTTCATCGTTTTGTAATTTTTCTTTATAAGTTAGATACATGTTTTTGTTTTTCTTTTTAACCTTTGTGATTGATGTGATTATATGGGTTCTTTTCCTAAAAGATACAGAACCCTAAAACATATTAAAATGAACAGACATACACACATACATATACATAAATACATATTGATTATATGTTATCCTTCTTGGTATTGCCAATCGAGTAAAATCGAGTTCAAAATAAAGCGTGTGGTCCACATATACGACTATACTTTAAAATGAACATGTCATATTTGAGAATCGAATTATTAAATACTAGCAGCCCACTCGCGGCTTCGCCCACATACCACCTGTAATAATTTTATTATGCTGCATTTGCCAACAGATTCAGCAGGATACACTCCTCAGTCTCACGTCACACTCTCCGCTGCCGCAAGAGGCGGCGAGGCCACGGCGAGGCCCAACGGTCGATCTCCCCTGATTAGCGTACGCAGGGCATTTTCCTGCGATCGCCAACACTTCACGTTTGTCCATTAAAGCTCATAATTTTTCTTCAGGGGCGAGCTATTCCCACCCCTTCCCACCCGGTGGCTCTATCAAGACCAGTCCAGGTCAACAGCATTGAGGCCAATTCGAAAAAAAAATCAATCGGGGGCTAGTATCACTTATTGCAATTACATATTATCTCTTCCCAAATAGTTAAGAAAAATATTGACGATATGTATTTTATCGTGTTTTTTAAAAAAAAACGTTAACTGCTTCCAATTTTTAACAACATATTTAAAAAAATCCAGACAGTAGCTTTTAAATGATATACTTAGTATGAATCAAAATGGAAACTGAAATTGCAAAATTTAGAAGCTTTAGAAATTGTATAATGAAATGTTGTTTCCCACAAATTATAACTAGAGAAGCAAGATTGAATTAATGAATGCTTGACACGCTATTCATACAAGTACTTTCTTTCTCCGTTCATAACAAGATTTAATTTGAAACTAAAACAAATAAGTTTATTTTAATATAAAATTATGAAACGTTGACAACCGAGAATATTTAATTACAGAGTATTTGTCTACGACATTTTCGTTTTAAAAATAGTCAACATTTTTTTTCTGTTTATTGTAAAACGAGAGTTGCGCGGAAGTCGGTCACTTGTAAACGTGACGGTTCTAAATTCAAACCCCATTGAAATTCATTATTTTCACATTGCTCTAATAAAAAAGTTTCTCAACACGCAATGACTCAAATTTGGAAATATACTGGAAATGGAGGATTGAGCTACTTGATTTAGATTTTATTCCACCGTAGAGATTTGCAGTGTTTTAATACAATGTCAGAACACAACCGAAACTATAACCAAAATCCGATCTTGTAATTAAATTCAACCGCAACGAAAACCAAGCCTCCGGTTAGTTGTTAATAATAATATTATAAAAACAAAATGTTTGATGATCATTAATTTGCTTAATATCAGTATTAATATATCCTATATTATGTTTCTAAAGAACAGCTCTAAAATTATAATTAGGTTCCGCCGCCATAAGAGGCGGCGAGGCCAGTCATATCTCACGGCACGCCGGCGCCTCCCGGGCGCGGCGGGGCCCAACGGTCGAAATTCCCCATGATTAGCGTACGCGGCGCATTCCCCCGCGATCGCCAACACTTCACGAACGTCCATCAAAGCTCGTAATTTTTATCTTCAGGGGCGAGGTACACTCGTCCCTCCCAGTCCGGTGACGCTGTCAAGACCAATCCAGGTCAACAGCATTAAGTCCATTCGAAAAAAAATAATAATAATTAGGTGATTTAAATGCTATTTAGGTATTGAAGTAAAGTCTAAAACAAACATCCATTTAATGTATGTTTTAAACAACTCATATTAAACGAAAATAGTTAAAAGTCAAAGCCGGTTTTCGGTAGGAAACAAAGAGGATTAAACTTTAGTAACGTTTGGCTTGGAGGGGATAAAAATATGGAATTACAATATTTCATATCTTTCGAATATTATGTTAATCCGTCGGCAGTGTAATAAATGCACGCTAAAGTGGATTTTTTATGATAAAATTACAATTCACTATTCCAGAGAGCGGTCTAACTTCTGGCTCTCTCATAAAACGTCGTTTGCTCCAAGTGGACCCTTCTCGGCTATGAAATTGTTTACTGCTAATAAAACTTGTCCTTTAGTAGATGGGATTCACTTTTTTGTATTGTATGTCAGCAGTGGTGACAATTATTACGTAGCCATTATCACGCATACATTTTTGAGTTCTCTATAGTTTAAAAATGCTTGGCTGGCGGTGTAACGGAAATATGACATAAAACCGCGCTTGTAAGCTTACACGCAAAATATTTGTGTGGAATCATTTTGTTGTATATATTTCGCTGTTCATAATATTTTTTATAATTTTCAATGTAAAATGAGCAAGTTCAATCACCTTTTCTAATAATTATCTAACAATTCGTTTCTTCTAAAAAAAAAAACAAACAAAAATTTAGTTATGTTTTGTAGATTTGAAATTAGGTTTTAGGTATAAATATTTCGTGAAATAAAATAATCTATTCAGTTTCACGTTGTATCCTGCAATTAGCGGGATACAACGTGAAACTGAGCAGAGGCAGACGGAACCTAGTGTTAGTACACTTAGACTCCGACTATTCGTCGAATTTTCGAGACATTGCGTGGTGAGAGGCGGAGCTCAACTATACAAATACCACAGCGAAGACATGAAAATATAAAATATTTCATTCTCGCGAGTAGAAATCGAACCCACAACCGTCGCGTTTACTGTGACGTCTATGTGCCTCTGCGCCATGACTGATCTCTTTTCTGTAAATTAAAGTTGGCAACGCAATTCTGTTGATTAATTAAATCCAGACACTGCGAGTTATATTATACAACTATAGTAACAATAGTACGTACTAATAGTTATTTGACTTTAAATCAACTTTATTTTATAAAAGTTCAGGCTAATATTTCTCTTATAACCTGAATTGTGAAGTGAACATGAACCACATTTTTAAATATTCTTCGAATTTTAATAATAACATTTTCAGAGTATTTTTATATACTAAAAAAATGTTTAAAATAAAAATTTACTAAAAAATTAAAATTGTGTATTTATTAGTATTAATGTTTTATAAACTTTTTTTGTTAATTTAGACAAATCCAGGTAGGGCTCAAATATCTACAATATGAAACTATTACGACTGAAGAGGACTAATGGAGAGGACCGGACAATCATTCCCGAGCTTCGGTTTGAACTAGGGTTAATCTTAAGAAAGTTAACTTGTACAAATAGTACTTGGTCACTGAATTTCAACTCGTGTAAATTAAAAATAAAACCAGATAAAAATGACTTCATTTAGGCAAATTTCTTACTTCCCTGTGGGACTATTTCCAAGAATCCAATATATAAATCACAATAAAATCATATGAAAATATAATTATCAATAATAACACTAAATTGAAATAACCATTAGAGTGACTTGCATATAACGCGTATGGGCTAAGTTTGAATTCCCTACTTACATAATTTCTCCATTGCTGAACAAAGGCGATACAATTTTAATATCACTTCCCTGCCACATATAAATACTCTAAAATCTGTAACAAAACAACTAGTAAGCGAAGTTGCCTTTCTTACATTTTACAGTACGCGGTTAAGTTTTTCTTTAGAATGGTTTCATTTGTCCAAATCGCCACTATTTTAGTCGCGGCTACGCTGTAAATGTCGGTTGTCGTGTCTTGAACTTCTCACTCATCTGGTACGTAGTTAACTATAAACTATAACTAATAAACAATACATAATATTATTTTAGGCCAGTCGTGGCGCAGCGGTACAAAGTGTGACTGTAAAACCGACTGGTTCGATTCCCACTCGAGGAGATGAAATATTTATTTACATTTATATTTCCATTTCTTCGCTCTGGTGTCGAGGACAAGCGCGACGTTTAGTTCTGCCACTCAATACGCAATGCCTCCAGAATTCGGCAGAAAGTGGGGGACGGAGTGTCTTAACACTAGGTTCCCTCTGCCTACCCTGCAGTGTGCGGGATACAGTGTGAAACTGAATGCTATTTTAGATTAACTGATAATATTAAATTTAATACTGTTTTTAAGTAAATTTAATGCTGCGTTTTGTGTATTTTTATATAAATGGTGTACAAATAAAGAAATAAATAAATAAAAAAAATACTAAGCTTATACTTTTCAAGATTTCGGCGAAAGACATCAAAAGTCTCACTTCCCTGTGTATCATTTCTCTGGCATATTATGAGTTACAAGTACACAAAGTGCAAATAAATGTGTACTTTCCATTAAACTAGTAGCGAAAACATAAAAAAAACATGAAAAATTAAAAAAAACCTCAAAGAAAATACGTGTAAATCGAGGAAAACGTCTACGTTCATCAGCTAATGTCATCACACAAAAGAAACGACTCGTTCATAATAATCGCATTTTACATTTTAAGATTGCCAACAAAAATAATGTGCCGCTTAAATTTTTTGTCATAGAAGAGTATTCTAAAAAAATAAATTGATTGATTTTAGTTCTCAAAACTGAAGCTTACTTGAAGCTTACTTGTTATATTTGTTAATATTTTTTTATTAGTATAAACGAAGATAGCTTTTTGTCCTTCTTATTAACTGACTTCATTAAAACGAGGAGGTTATCAATTTGACTGTATTTTTTATATTTGTTAACAAAAGTCAAAACTTTCGACTGGGTAAACCAATTTTAATGATTCTCTTTTTATTTAAAAACTTTTGCTTCCTGTGTGGTGAAGTCATTGTGAATCTACCTTACTACAATATAAAATTAATGAGCCTGTTTGTTTTACTTGGCACCGCTTCTAATTTTTTTTTTTTATGGAAAAGACAAGGCAAACGAGCGTGCGGGTTACCTGATGGTAAGTGATTACCGCCGCCCACGACCCCGTGCAACACCAGAGGAGCTACAGGTGCGTTGCCTACCTGTAAAGTGGGTGGTTCCAAAATTATAAATACAACAAAATTACAAATACTTATTATTAAAGAACGTGCTCAGTTGGCTTGGGCACGTCGAACGAATGAGTGATGAAAGAATGGCAAAAAATCATGAGAATCCCCCGGATAGCATGTATGAAAAAAAGGTGTGTAGAGACCGTAGCGTTTTGCGCTCCGTTTTGTCTGACTACCCCGCTAGAGATAAAGCGTGAAGCTAAGTTAAGTTAAATTAAGTTAAGTTATTAAATGATTTTTATTTAACTTAATAAAATTACGTACGTATTACTTTATAAATTAGAACGTATTACGTAGTAAATTTAGTTTTTAGTTTTAAGCTTACTGTTTAAAGTCGTCTTTTTTGTAAAAACTACTATTATATTACACGAATGATTTTTATTCATAAGTTAACCTAAATTAGTCCATTGTTCCAACTACCGACCTGGACAAAGAGAGTTTTAACGAAGCTGAGGCTTTGCCTTATCTCGACTTAGCAATTATCTACAGCTTGCATTTAAATCTATTTTACTTCTGTCCACAGTGATTGTTAGGTATGTTGATCGCTGAACAATGGCATTCATCATTGAAATAATATATATTAGTATAAAAAACTTTTCAAAAGCCAAAAATAAGAAACATTTGAAATATTCATATTAATAGCTAATTTCTTAAGGTAATTTAATTATTACATACATAGTGTAACTGGTTCCCCGAACACTTGGATATACATATTATTTAATGAATTATGCTTTGGCTCGTAATGTGTCTAGTTGTTAGAAGGCTATTTCGTTGTAATCATGAGTAATCCAATATCTTTTAGAGATTCATTGATAACTGTGTTAAGAAAGTTTTATTTGCAACGCATGAGTTTTAAACGAAGGTTGCGATACGACGGCACGCTCGATAACTCCGTTCCCCGCTTTCCGCCGATTTCCGAAGGTATTACGTGCTGAGTGGCGGAACTCAACGCCGCGCTTTGCCTTGACACCAGAGCAACGAGTTTACAGTCACACTTTGTGCTCCCGGACCAGGACCTATCCATTATATTAGTTTCAAAAGATTTATCAAAATCACAGTACTCAGCGAAAAGAAATGCAATTTCCAGCATTAAAAAATACACACACACGCACTCGCACACACACATGCACACGCACACGCACCCATGCATGTATACACATAAAAATATACATAGACTGATAAACCCATTATCCTCCTTTGTATTGCGAATCGATTAAAAATCGAGGTGGAGACAAAGCATGTGGTATATACCTACTTACCATACCTACTTCAAAATGTTCATTTTGTGTCGTATTTGATGATCGCATTCGCGTCCTTTGGCGCGAGCAAATGAAATTCCGAAAATAAATTTTCAACTTCCATTAACTGTAAATAAAAATATATCTATATATATTTATGACAAAATCGTAATTTGTTTCTTAAGTGTGAAAGAACACTTTTAAACTGATAAAAAATCCTTAGATATTTAAAAAAATGCATTTTAGATAAACAAATGATGTTGTAAGGCCAGTCGTGGCGTAGCGGCACAAAGTGTGAGTGTAAAACCCACTGGTTGTGGGTTCGATCCCCACTCGAGGAGATAAAATATTTACCTAATTTAATATTTCCATTTCTTCGGTCTGGTGTCGAGGCTAAGCGCAACTTTGAATTCTGCCACTCAACACGCAATACCTCCAGAATTCGGTAAGTGGGTAACGGAGTGTCTTAACACTAGGTTTCCTCTGCCTACCCGGCTGTGTGCGGTATACAGCGTGAGGGTGTTTTTTTTTTAAATGATGTTGTGTTATGCTAGTAATTTTATATAACCAGCTTTCAAAGTAATCTCGTCTTCGGGGAGTTCGACGCCATTATTTAGCTATTGGTTATTTAGCGTTTGTTGAACTTTGAACACATTGTCTCCTACTAACATAGTTACGTGTCCTAATACCAAATACCAGCATTCATATTTCATATATCAGACGAACATAATTTAAATAGTATATATATTATTGAATTCATATAAAGCACTGTTATTAACATTTTTATTACTTTGATATTTGGATGACAAGCTTTAACATTCACGTTCAACCAGCAAATGGAAATGATTTTTCATAAATATTTATACCTTATATTTATTTTTACACGACCGAAACAATTTCATCGAGGACAAAGGTAGACAAAGAGAGTTAAATAAAGACACTCCGCTGGAGAACGCTCCAATTTCAGATTTATTGAGTTAGACATCCATTTTGAAATATATACAAAAGCATATACAAACTCAATGTTGTGCATTTGTACTTTTGAGATGTTTTTTTGGTCTATTTTTGTTACTTTTACTTTATAAATCTTTTCTATTAAAACCAAGTAATATAACTGTCGAATTAATATACGCGCACACGCATAATTTTATTATAGATCTGACATGTAAAAGCTTCATATATGTTTTTTTTTTACCTTCACCCTTTATCCCGAGCGGAAGTCAATTGAGAGTTCTTTTTTTAAGTAATTTATAATTTTAATAAGTTAATAACAATTCCGTGTTATCGTAAATTATTCTACGAACTTTAAGAAGTCTTTTTTATTTAGATATTTTATTTTTTAATAAGTTACTAATAATTCCAGAAAAAAAAAATCCGCGTTTCCCAGAGATAAAACCTGAAATCGCTGATCTGCATCTTATCACCATTCACTTTTGTATCATACATATATATTATGACTATACTTCAATACTCATTAATATTAAATTAAATTAAAAAAAATAGCCGAATTTTGAAGGCATTGCGTGTTGAGGGACAGAACTCAACGCTTTGCCTCGAGACCAGAGCGAGGAAATGGAAATATAAATTTAAATAAATATGTCATCTCCTCGAGTAGGGATCGAACCCACAACCAGTCGGTTTTACAGTCACACTTTGTGCCGCTGCGCCACGACTGGCCTCACTATTACTACTATATTATTATTATTATTATTCGCCTTTCTTCATTATTCATCTGCAATGTTCACGTTCTGCTGACGCCATATATTATGCAGCTAATATAAAAGATATTTGAATTAAAGTAAAATATTTTTAATAAATTTAAATAAAGCTACACGTCTACATACTTTGCTTTAAGACAACTTATAAAATATTTTTATTAAGTAAAACATTAAAAGGTTTAAAAATATCAAAGTACTGTACTGAATAGCATTTGAAACATTTTACTTTGTAAGTCTGTAGTCTGTCAAGGCTTAATAAAACATGCTCTGTTTAACTCTCATTCAAAGCTCCAGTTGTGTAGAAATAAAATTGACATTTAAATAATATCATTTAGTTAAAATACTTGTAAAACACAAGTTTCCCTCTGCCTACCCTGCTGTGTGCGGGATATAGCGTGAAAGTGATTTAATTTTTATTTTTTTAATTTTTAAAATAAAACAAAGGAACACGACTATTATATTAAAATACATTGTTACCAAAGTTATAGGGTGATTCAATTTTGATCGCCATCATATGTATATATATATGAGGCCAGTCGTGGCGCAGCGACTGCCGACTGGTTGTGGGTTTGATCCCTACTCGAGGGGATGAAATATTTACTTAAATTTATATTTCCGTGTCGAGGTGTCGAGGTTAAGCGCGGCGTTGAGTTCTGCCACTCAACACGCAATGCCTCCAGAATTTGGCAGAAAGTGGAAAACGGAGTGTCTTAACACTAGGTTCCCTCTGCCTACCATGCTGTGTGTGGGATACAGCGTGAAGCTGATTTATTTATTTTATCATATGTATATATACTATTTAGTCTAATTTTTAGGTCATAATCCCCTCGCGTACTAAAATTAAGCTTCACGAGGCAATTTTCCAATGTTTTGTGTATTTGACATTAAAATGAAATGGAGATTAATTTATATGCTCTCATTTGGCTTATGCTTTATTTATCAACCTGCTCATCTGTGACAAACGTCACTTTATTTCCCGCACATCGCAGGGTAGGCAGAGGGAACCTAGTGTTAAGACACTCAAATCCTCAGTTACCGCCAAATTCTGGAGGCATTGCGGTTTAAGTGGCAGAACAAAACGCCGCGCTTTGCCTCGATAACAGAGCGAAGAAAATAGAAATATAAAATAAGAATCCACAACTTGTCGCACACTTTGCGTTCTTGCACCACGACTGGCCTTACTTTACTTAATATTATATATCAATTTAAATGACATTTTGTCCATCCATTATATTTTTAGCTTTATGTTCGCTTTACAGTATTGGCAAAGCTTAAAGCCCAAGTTGTTATATAATTCCGTACAGGGATTTACTAGAACGTCAAGAGAAATAAATGCGACATAGGACGCCGCGATCGCGCTGGTGTGCCTCATAATTTCACTGCACGCTATTTTTATTAATGCTAGAAGTAACATTTATTACATTTTATATTTCATTTTTGCAATTTTTTTAAGATTTTAGTATTGTGAACTAAATTTTTATGGTGTAATGTTTCATTTAAATTAATTTATTTACGCATGAAATTCATCTTCGTTCCAAATTCATCCACGTTAGATTCAAAATATTTAATACTACATTAATAAATGATTGTAGTAATGAAATTTTAATTTAATTGAACGTATGGTTTAGTGGTCAGAGCGTTTGGACGGTTTCCAAGAGGCGCGGATTCAAATCCCGCGTCGTTAAATTTTTTATACGTTTTTTAAAAAGTATCTAAGGTTTGTGTTTATTGGAAATATGTAGTATTCTCACGAAAGCTACAACACTAACTTATTTTTCTAAATATGCCAAACATTAGACAAAATTTACTATATCTATTATAAAAAGAGAAAAGATTTGTATGGATGCTTGTTTGTAGTGGATAAACTTAAAAACTACTGAACCGAACCGACCTACTATGGTATCTAAATATTTTGTACCTGGAAATACCACTGTTAACGTAGCACGTACAGTGAAGCTTAGGTAAATGTGAATAACAAAAAAGTAAAAACCTGAAGTATCTATACTAATATTAAGTATTATGCCTGTCTCTGTGTATGACGCCATCGCGCACAAACCGCTGAATCGATTGTGATGAAATTTCATATATATATACATAGATACTTGAGGGTCTTGGGATAAACTTAAGCTAAGTTTTTCGCCTATTTTTTAATAATAAAATAAAAAACGTTCCATCGTAGACCCTACGATGGAAGACTTGCCCGCAGCGACGCCTGCCAGCCCTTTTGAGGGTTGCAACATTTCATCTGCCAAGTGTATAAGGAACGAGAACGTACTGATAGAGTATCCTCCCAAAGGCGCACTAGTCCATCCCCACTGGTGTGTGACGAATGCGGGATTGGGGTCCAACGCTCCATGTCTGGAAAGGCAGGAAATGGAGAACGGCGTTACAAATAGCTATGTGGAATGACAGAGGAGGAATGGAATAGAAGATGAATTAATTATTATGAATGAGATGGAAAGCTGAGATCTGAATGTTGTTTGTGTGATTGAGTTATGACAGAAACTATTTACTGTTGAATACAAGGCGATCACTCCGAGGCTGGTTTTGGTTTGCTTCAAGCTTCAAGCTAACAAGAGTATTCATAAAACATATCAAGGACGTCCTTACATATTAAAATAAGCGAATGAAGTGATTGATATTGCTGGAAAGTATGTTTAGTAAAGAGGAAAGCTGTCGGTAACAAAGTTATTTTACGCATTACATATTTTTTATAAATTATCATTTGTTACATTAATAATTATTGATTTGAATTTAAAAAGAACAACCAGCAGTATTGGTAGACTTGTACTACTTGATATCTTCATATTAATGTCAAGATGTCAGCTACAGTCAGCAAGTTTTTCTTCGTTCATTGAGATGACGATTTTGGATGGATGCCAACACCTATAGTGGGTGATTTTTCGTTGCAATATTTCTTGTTATTCTTTTGTTTTCACTATGTTTTGAAATGTATACTATAGTTTTATTTTCACCGAATTCTGGAAGCATTGAATGTTTAGTGGCGGAACTTAACGTCGCCCTTTGCTTCGACACGCTAAAAAATATTTCATTTTTCAGCGTGGGTATCGAACCTACAACGAGTCGTGTTTACTGTTACACCCTTGTGCCCCTGCGCCACGACTGGTCTCAACGTACGACCCTTGGAACAGGGCATTACTTGTTATTAATTTGTATAATTTAAGTAATATTATTTTCGAATTACCGAGAGCTTATAAGTGTTAATTTAACGATTTTTTTTAATTAACTCCTCCTTTGTATTATACAAAACAATGATAATTTAGAGATAACAGTTCAATTCAATTGATATAAATATGCAATTTTTCATCAATATTTTCTTATGAACATCATAAGAAAATTTGAAAATTGAAATATAAGAAAATCTCGTAAAATTGTCGCCCGTACGCATACTTTACAGATAAACGGTTTTTTTTTATTTAAGCTAATGTATCTAACATCCTTTAAATAAATAAATCAGCTTCACGCTGCAGGGTAGGCTGAGGGAACCTAGCGTTAAGATACTTCGTTCCCTACTTTCTGTCGAATTCTGGACGCATTGCGTGTTGAGTGGCAAAACTCAACGCCGCGCTTTGCCTCGACACCAGAGCGAAGAAATGGAAATATAAATTTAAGTAAATATTTCATTTCCTCGAGTGGGGATCGAACCCACAACCAGTCGGTTTTTCAGTCACACTTTGTGCCGCTGCGCCACGACTGGCCTCAATAATAATGATATAATGAAGATAACGATCATTAATTATTTAAATAATCTACACTTTTGGGCCTAAGGAACTACTGGTATGAATTGAACAAAAGTAAGAATTGTGTTGGATACAACTCTTACTACGATAATTTCATTTTGCCAAGGGGATACCTCCCCAAACAAATACATACTCAGAAAATATATAAAATTTGAACCCGCGCCTACTGGAAGCTGCTTCGCTAAAATTTTTATACATTTTATTAATAATTATATTTATCCTAAATATAGCCCAATACTTACAAATTTCAAAAATCGTCGTCAAGTTCGCATTAAATTTATTTATTTACGAGTATATGTTGTGTCTGTCTAAAAGCCCGACTCGACCACACTAAATGCTCACTGCCTACTAAATTTTCTCAAATGACTGACCTCAGATTTCATGCATGACGCGTAGGTAAATAAATTTGTAAAGCACACATTTCATAATAAAAATATGAGTTCATTATATACCACGAGTATATTCATTTATAATATATATATTATTAGAAACCGGAAGCGGTTAACGTTTTTTTTTTAAAAACACTATATGAACACATATCGTCTATATGTTTCTAAACTATTTGGAAAGAGGTACTATGTAATTGCAATAAGTGATATGTATGTATTACCTAATAACAGTACTTCACACTAGTTTCCTTCCAATAAGGGCCTACAAGCAACTACCCCGATTGACACAATTCCACATCTACCCTCTTTTACACGAGTTTGCTAACAATATATAAATATATTTTTCAATAAAATATATTAATCTAAAATTTGTAATTATTGTTTATTAAAGAAACCATAGCGGCGCAATAGGACAGCGTCTGTCTTGATGGCTGTGTGATGAGTGTGGATCCCCATTGTGGTATCTTAACACCGCACATAGTGTGCGGTGTTAAGATAAGCCAATCAACGTACAGGTTCTCATATTCAGGCGAAAAATGAGTGTCCCACTAGATTTTTCTGTCAATTTTTCATGTTAAAAATTAAGGCAATCTCCTAGAACGAAGTATCAAATTTCAATAATAATTACGATTCACACTTGCACGTTTTAGTACATACAACGCGACAGTTGTAGGTTAGATTCTCATTTGGGGAAATAAATTATTCGTTATTAGTATTTATCGCTATTGCACCAAGGAAAAACGCGGTGTTAAGTTGTGCCACTCAACACGCAATGCCTTAAAAATTGACGGAAAGTGGGGAACAGAGTACATTAGAAACAATAAGAATATAGAATAAGCTGTTTCACTATAAATGGAACAATCCAATTACTTATGGCTACCCCTTAAATAAAATACATATTCTGAAATTTATTTCGTATTTTCTGTTCGGTATTTAGGTAAAGGATAGAAATTCGTAACGCAGCCCCTATTACAACACATTCCATAGTCTCGCATACTAACTCAATTTACATGCATATTGGATGCTATTCCGCCGATGCCTTTATGCAGAGATGAAAATTAGAATTCATCCTCTACTACGGACGCTTTGTCCGTGCCTTTCGTGAGAATCGGTGAAACGGCAACAAAAAAATTAACACGCCAACGGGTGGTTATTCGTCCCGTTCGTTATTCGTAAAGTCTAATTTGCCAAAATATAGAAAATTATTAATAAAATTATAAAATTTATTTTATACCAATTCGTGTGATCTATTTTAACTGAAAGAAAACGTATATACAATTTATAACTAAATATTTTTTATATTTTAAATACAACAAATTATGTTTATTGGGAGCAATATCAAAAAAATCGCAAAAGACTTAAATTACTTAGCTAGGCCGTCACGGCGCAGTGTCACAAGCGTGTGACTTTATACACGACAGTTGTAGGTTCAGTTCCCACTCGGAGAAATACATTACAATTTGTTAATATTTTGAGGCCTGTCGTGATGCAGTGGCACAAAGTATGACTGTAAACGCGACTGGTTGTGGGTTCGAATCCCACTCAAGGAAATGAAATATTTAATAAAATGTATATTTTCTTCGTTCTGGTGTCGAAGCAAAGCGCGGCGTTGAGACCACTCAACAAGCAATGCTTTCAGAATTCTGCGAAACGGAGTGTCTTAATACTAGGTCCCCCTGCCTACGATACGTGATAGAGCGCGAAGCTGATTTGATTTAATATTTTTATTTTTTCATTTCTTCGCTTTGGTAACAAGGCAAAGCGTGGGGTTGAGTTCTGGTTCTCAATGCCTGGAAAATTGCGCGGAAAGTGGGCAATATTTTAACACTTTAACCTTTAACCTTTTGCATCCTTTGCTGTGCGGAATATTTGACTTACAATTCGTTTTCGACTTATTTTAATTACTTAAGCTTATATTTTCTTACTAATCTTATTGAAAATTAAAAATAATTTAACAAAAATATTAAAAAATATTCGTATAATTCAAACTGGCAGCCGCGCGGATCCGCTAGTTAATATAAGAAATTATCAAATAGTTTATATCGGAATCTGGTACTTACCACTTTGTCATTAAGCTGACAGCAAGTGATAAGTTTCAACATTGTTCTGCTATTTGAAGATAATAGTTAACTCTAGTTCGGGAATTAGAGTCTATTAATATAATGTCTCTAGGAGATAATATCTTAGCGATATTATGGTATACCAATTTCAAGATAGAATCAAGAATTTCTAACAAGTTTGCATACAAATTACTCGGTTTACGATAATTCAATACTGACCTCCATTCCATCTGGAAGTTCCACATTTCCGCCACACATTAAATAAATTGCTACGGAGACAGGTTTATATCTATAAATATGTACTAACGTCCTGATCGTGGTTTCGCCCGCGAGTCACGAAAGTATTCGTGTTTTTATATATGTGCTGTGCTCATAAATACTATTAATATAAAAGTTTTAGTGCATTGGGTGTTACAGTATTGTAACTTCCATAAACATTTGAAATTGTTTTGGAAAAAAAAAACATAATTTAAAAATCTTTACATTAAGACACTTGAGCCTTTCATTTTCCAGAAAAAAGAATTAAGTAGAATCTGGAATCACTGTGTGTTGCACCACTCAACATAACACAATCCCGCTTTGCCTTGTTACCAGAGCGAGAAAATAAAAATAATTAATATTTCATTTTCTCTAGTGAGAATCGAACCCACAACCTGTTACTTTTGCCGTTGCACGCTCGTGCCTCTGCACCACGACTGGCCTCTACCTAAAAGTGGTCGCTGCGAGCAAACCTTCCATCGTAGGTTCCATCGTGGGGTCCACAATGGAACGTTACATACTAATTTTGTTATTTTATTTTATATTGAATAAAATAAATGTTTAATTGTATATTTATTTTAAAAAATATTAACACTAAATGATAGAAAAGACATTCATTAACAACAATCCGATAAATTTAAATGAAATATACTAAAATGGTATCAATTTTTAAAGATTAAGCTTTGTTTTTATGTACCTCTTAAGGTTGAGCGTTGAAATTAAACTGTAAAAACGAAGTTCTATTGTCAAACTACAATAGTGGTACATATGGTATCGCGAAGATTGTTTTAATATGGATACGCTCTTTAATTTTGTAGAACATTTATTCATTTTATCTTCCACATTTTCTGCAATTTTATCCCTACTTTTTTCACCTAGGGTTACATTATTGAAATTTTAAGTAGGGATCTCTAAATTTTTCGAATTCCCTCATATATAGCCTATGTTGCTCAGTGATAACGTAACATTCTAAAGGTGACAAGAATTTTTATAATCGGTTCAGTAGCTTGTATGTTTATCCACTAATAACATAGACACATACACATTTTTTCTCTTTATATAATAGTATGGATGTGTGGGTTTGCATTGAGATTCTAGTTAAAACATTAAACTATCTCTTATATTAAAGGTAGTAATAATATTTATTTATTGCTACACATTGTATCCTGTTTATAGCGAAGTAGCCAAAGGGAACCTTGTGTCAATATACTCTTCTCTTTTTTCGCCCGCATATGAAGCTGTATGTTTAGTGTCTGAACTAAATGCCGCGCTTCATTTACTATATTCCTTCCAGTGGGGATCATTTTGCCATTTTTGCCGCTTCTCGTTGTATCCCGCATGTAATAGGGAAGGCAGATGGAGTATAATGTTAAGACACTCCGCTCGCCACATTCTGCCAAATTCTGAAGGCATTGCGAGAGTGGCGGAAATCAACGCCACGCTTTATCTCGACACGAAATATTAAATATTTAATTTTTTCGACTGGTAATCGAATCCACAACCTTTCCGCGTTTACAGTGACACGCTTGTGTCGCTGCTACACCTTTGGCCACAGTACTTAAATTGATTTAGTTACAATAAACAGTCCTATCATTCTGCTAAATGAAAATACATATATAATACAAAAAACACTTTAGAAGAACACGGTAAGATACGGGAAGCTTACAAAAGTACTAGGTATTTTTCAAGAAATTTTTTGTTCATTCCCGCGAATCATAGAAATACTGAGTTAAAATAATATTAGTCTGCCTCAGGCCGTAGCAAATTCCTCCGTTTCGAAAGTTTGCAATAGTTAAAATATCTTACTGCATTTCATATTTGCAATGCAAAGACTTCATTCAATTTATTTTCCTACAAGCAATCACCGTGTTGGTCGATGTTACAAAACAAAATTGAAATGTTTAAATTGGAAAATGGATAATTTCCATGATGCTATATTTTTATACTATACTATACTATACTAACTTCACGCTTTATCCCTAGCGGGGTAGTCAGAGAGAACGGAGCGCCAAACGCTACTCTACATACTTCTTTCGCCTCGCCCACTGTCATTTATCTCTTCATACATGCCCTCCGGGGGGTCCTCGTGCTTTTTACGTGACCTTCCTCCAGTATCTTCGATACTGTGTTTTCGAAGGTCAACCGAGGTCTCCCCATATCTCTCTTACCGCTCACTTTTCCATCATAAATTTTTCTTGTCATTCTTTCATCATTAATTCGTTCGACGTGCCCAAACCAGCTGAGCACGTTCTTCTTCATGCTATTTTTCACTTTGTTTTAATTGTAATTATATATTTTTGAAATAATTGTACTTCTGTTGTATTGTAGAACTTACGCCACTCAATAGTATCAGATTCAACACCTGTTAGGTAAAATATTTGTGTCTTCTTTAAATATAGAGCAACATACCTCTTTTCGACTTGTTACGTTATAATATCACTCACTATATTATCTCTGCATACACTGCCAAATCTGTCTTTTACCTAAACAGGTAATTTTTTTTTTAGCTTCACGCTGCATCACACACATAGCAAGGTAAGCAGAGGTAACCTGGGAACCCAGTGTTAAGACACTCCCATTTCCCATTGAGACACTTCCGTTTCTCACTTTCTGCCGAATTCTGAAGAAGTTGCATGTTGAGTGACGGAACTCAACATCAACTCAAAACATTAAATATTTAATTTTCTCGAGTGGGAATCGAACCCATAACCAGTCGCGTTGCAGTCACACACGTGAGCCCATGCACCACAACTGGCCTCTACGCGAAACTGGTAATAATTGTCATATTTTATTAAACAGCATACGTACGAGTATGTACATGTGGTTGAATTGTTCCAAATGGTTTATTGGTTACGTAATACCACGTCATGTGAAATGAGGCCACAACGAACTTATGGACGGCTACAAACCATCCCATATAAACGATAGCTATTTAAACAATCTGTTGCAGACATTTAGTATCCTTCTATATTGGTAGTAAATTCTAACAATTGTATCGGGAATGAAGGGATTTAGTTGCCTTAGTACTTGCCGAAAGGAAAGGCTGTGCCTATCTACATAGAAAGGCTCTACCTTTCTGTGTAGTTTGTATACAAAATTTAATATATTATGTATATCAATATTGAAGCAATATAACTGTATATTACATCTCGGCTTCATAAATTCAATATAACGCAATTTGCATTTAGAATTGGAGGTCGATACCTCCAAGTCTAAATTAGCTCTGAAATTCAAGCTGAGCTTAGCCAGAGCCCTTTCATCTGAAACCTCACTTGTTCCAGCGGCTTTAATATCAAATTTTGTCCCCCTTTTAAGGCTATTATTTTTTAGGATTTAACCATAAATATGTAGTTTTCCTACATTAGTACTACTTGTCGATGTTAGCTGCCAAATTTCATAATTCTAGGTCAATCCGGATGTAACATATTAATTTTGATTCCCTTTATAGTGTCGAAACACGGGGTTTTTATGCTATTAACGGCCATATCTTTTTTTAAGTAGAAATACAGTTTATTTATCAAGAAATCGTGGGGCCGTCGATGAGTTAATCCCCAAAGGCAATATTTTGCGTGTAGGGCAGGATAAATTCATAAGAAAAACAAAATACGTATATTAAATATATTTTATAGATAGTTCGGTATCAAACTTACGTGGCGCAAGCCTAATTTTATTCGTAACTTTTTTTTAAGTACGTAAAATAAAAGTCAAAATGAAAAATCCTGACTGCTTGGGTTGACCCAACTCCCGATTAAATGAAAAATTATTTTACAATTTTTTAATGAGAAATCAAAAAAATATATTCCGCACACAGCAGGATAGGTAGACGGAACCTAGTGTTAAGATACTCCGTTCCCCACTTTCCGCCGAGTTCCGGAGGCATTGCGTATTGAGTGGCGGAACTCAACGCCGCGCTTTGCCTCGAAACCAGAGCGAAAAAATGAAAATATAAATGTAAATAAATATTTCACTTCCTCGAGCGGGGATCGAACTTACAACCAGTTGATTTCACAGTCATACTTTGTACCCCTGTGCCACGACTGGTCTTACCCTTTTAAATGAGATATAAATTTCCATTAAATATCAATATTTAAAAAATACTATAGCGATCACGCCCGTTTTGGAGATTGACCTAGATCTGAGTATATAGTTTTAATTTGAACTCGATATCTTTAAACGTTCCTGAGATAAAGGTTCTTGACAGATAGACATACAGACAGGCGGACAAGAAAGTGATCTTATAAAGGTTCCTTTATTTTAAAAAGGTACGGAAACAAAAAAAGTACTGTTATAGAAACTAGAGGTAACGGAACCGTAAAACACACAATATAAACAGACAAAACTACATAAATTAAAAAATCATATTTATAAAAAACAAAATCAAAATTCTTTTCTTTTTTTCAATAGAACGTTCAATTAATATACTTCCATTTTCTATGCCAATCTGCCGGTGACTATCTGTTAACCTAAATACTCGTTCGACTGTTGGCGATATTCTATTGGCTAACGTTCAAATGGGCCCATAATTAATTAAAGAATTGTGACTCTTATTTAGAGCCAAATTTCTAGGTTGTATATATATTTTTTTAATTCCTAACGTACGAGGCCAGGAGTATAAAGTCTGACTGTCAACACGACAGGTTGTGGGTGTCCGCCAAGAAGATATCTAAGACGCAGGCTGTCTCCAGTTCAAAGACCTTTCCCAAATCATATTACAGGCCCGAATAAAACAAACACTACAATATTTATATAGAACGTAGCTACTTATATATTTAATAATTATTTGCTTAAAACGGTTTTCAATCAAGAAATAATTATCTTATTTTTAACATAATTTAGAAAAAAAATTCGATTACCATTCGTGAAATATTTTTTTGCGTACGTTTTTTTAATATATTTTCTTAAATAAAATAAGTAAAATCATATAAGGTATTTCTTTAAAATATAATTTGTCTTTGGGTTAAGAGTTAAAATGAAATTTTTCGTCGATATCGCAAAGGGCATTCGATTTTTTTTTTCAGCTTCACGTAGCAGAGTAGACAAAGAGTATTTAGTGTCTAAACACCTTGTTCCCCACTTTTCACCTAAAGGAGACTGAAACAATAACATAAATTTTTGGGCCCAGGATGTGAAAATGGTATAATATGATAGATTCAGATACAGCAATCCCTCCCTGAAAATACTCTCAGTTTTGGCAATCTGAGAGCTGAGTTACTTGAGATTTGGTAACAGGGAGTTTCAGTTCACAGCACAATCAACCTCTTTATAAAGTTCCAAATATTTTGAAATAAATAATTATAGTAAGTGTAGTACTGTAAAGGTTTTAGACAAAAAAATGAGTGTGGCCATTTTGGATGAAAAGCAATATAATAATGGTAGAAACAATAAATTAGAAGAAAGTGCAGAATTCCTATGCTTATTCGGCGTTTCTTAAATTTGGACAGAAATTGCTAAGAGACGGAATATGGAAAAAAAATATTCCCTCATGTCCAAACTCACTACCATCGCAACCACAAACACCTGTCCAACCAACTGATACATCAAATATAATAGAATGAACCCGCGCCTCCTGGGTACCAACCAGGTTTCCGGTTTCCAGGAGGCGCGGGTTCGAGTCCCGCTACGTTCAAATTTTCATACGTTTTCTAAATAAGTAAAATAGAATATTTTTTTTAGATTCATGTTTACATTTTATTTTTTCAAATTTTAATTAGAAAACAATGGTATGGCGGAGTGTAGTCTATAAATGGAGCGTACCTTTGCTGATCTAGTATTTGTATTTTATATAAATACGAATTGCAATAGTTAGCTGTGTTCATTGTTTTTATCGTCAATCTGGATAATGAAATACAAATTAAAAATTGATAATAAATTAAATTAGGTTCACGCTGTATCCCGCACACAGCAGGGTAGGCAGAGGGAACCTAGTGTTAAGACACTCCGTTCCCCTCTTTCTGCCGAATACTGGAGGCATTGCGTGTTGAGTGGCAGAACTCAACCTGGTTCCTGGTAAAAATTTTATTGATTGAAGAATTACTTATAGGTCCCGACTGTTAATCCTAATAAACTATTGGACTTGTTTATTTATGTTTTTCACTTTTTTGTTAGTTTTCATTATGGTAATCATAATCATGATATACCTTTTTGAAATCCTCGTAGTAAGCTCTTGAATTTGAGACCCATATTGTGGTATTCGAAACGAAAAATTTTTTTTTTACCAAGTCCAATGGCGTCCCACAGCCGCCATGATTGTTTTTATTTAACGTCACTTATCAGTCACTAAGAACACTTGGGCTGCTAATACAAATCTAACAATACCTCAATTATGTAAATCCGTTCAGCGGTTCTGGAGATATGAGGTAATAAAGAACATTTCATACATACATACATACAAGATACGCGCGAAAAACATAACCCTTCCTTAGCAGTCGGGAATAAGTTCAATCTTATATTATGCGGAGTCAGCTTAGCTGATCAAATCCGCAATGTAGAGGTACACAGAATGGCAGGTACTAGCGAGGATGTCACGGTGAGAATAAAGAAGAACGTGCTCAGCTGGTTTGGGCACGTCGAACGAATGAGTGATGAAAGAATGGCAAAAAAAAATTATGATGGATAAGTGATCGGTTAGAGAGGTAGAGGGAAAAACATGAGGACCCCTCGGATGAATGAAGAGGTTGATGACAGTGGACGAGGTGAAAGAGGTATGTAGAGACCGTAGCGTTTGGCGCTCCGTTCTCTCTGACTACTCCGCTAGGGATAAGGGAAGCGTTAGTTTATATAAAATATAATTAAATAATAACTTTTCATACCGTTTATATACAATACTGCCTATAAAAATCGCTATGCTATTTTCTATAGCGACGCAATTTTAGCATCCCATTTAGAGGGGCTAAATTAGTATCTTTGCAGTAAGATTTCTTTTGTAATCATTGTGGCGTCATAAACAGTACAAGCCGTCCCTACGATATAATAGATATGATACGTTCGTCGTCCTTCACATCAACGATCACGATCACATCGACGATCTTTTTCAACCAACCTCTGTACTAAAAAATCTAAAGTAAAGGAATAATATTTTAAATAAATAAAGTACTTAGTGGTTGGCACTTCGTTGTCCACTGTCTGCCCAATTTTCGAGACATATTTCGAAAAATATTGTTTTTAATATACTATATTTAATTTAAATGAAATAAATTATCTTAATTTATACATATCGTGTCGTAATAAAACTGTTGGACATGGTTTTAAATAAAAACGAATGAAAAAACTACTTCGGAACGTTCGCAGGATTTCGACGATTCTCGTTTTTTGACAACTTCTAACTACTGTCAGTGGCAGCGTACAAAAGTTATATTGAATATTTTTAATACTAAAACATAGTTGACATGTGTACATATTTTTACAAAAATACAAAACTATATTTGTATCACAGAAATATAATTTTAAAATAAGCCCGTCGTGGCGCTATGGCAGAACGCGTGACCCTATGAACGCAATGGTTGTGGGTTCGATACCGTCTTTAAGATACGTTAAAACTAATTTTGACATTTAAACATTCGTAACAATTCTGTTATCATGAAACGTACGTAAATACCATAGTTTGGCTATATTATATTGTCACCTAAGCTACATATAGCTTATGTGACAATATAATAACATGGTGTAATCGACTTGGTCTTAACATGAACCTTAACATGAACCAGCATCTGTAGTGGACCAATACAACCAATAGTGGAACTCATTGTAGGAGTTTAGATTATTTACACTCGAAGTTAGGTTCATATAATAATTTATAGCTTCGAGTACTTGTAATAATTGGTGAAGAAAAGCAATCACGCACTTGTACGTACTCTCTCATACGGAACTGCTTGACCTGTTGCCGCGTCAAAAACTTAAATACCATCAACATCCTTTGGATACATGGCACTCCACAACTATGTACGTACTTATAAATCTAAGATCGATTCTGAAATGCCGTTTTCTTTCATAGATTATATTATCTACATGAATGAACACATTTATAAATACAGATTTTAGTTGTTTTATAATTTTTTTTTAGCTTCATATTTTCACCCATAACAGAGCTTACAGAAATAATCTACTGGCAAGACAATCCAATCTTAAATTAGAGAAAAGGTAATTAACACAAAACAATACCATTTATTTTGTATCACCTTAAGTAACATGAAACTCTCCCATTACTCAGTGTCTAACAACGCACAAACTAATAGACTTAAAAAGTTAAAATTTGACTAGTAAATAAGTTAGGGAATGAAGGAGAGGAGTACTTAGGATTTCTCGAAATACCTACGACAACGGACAAAACAGGCTTTTCTATTTTACCTCGTAATGTCTCAGAAAACGAAGTTACGACCGTCGACTAATTCTATATATTTTAAACAACAGTGACACAACCAATAAATACTAATAAATTACATACAGCTAAAATTATTAGTAAATTGAACATTTTAATTTGATTACACCAAATAATTGATAAGGATATTCCATAAACAACAGTAGAAGAAAGAATATAGGACTTTTTAATTTGACACCTTTAATAAAAACCAACAAAATATTATGATGTTTTTGACATTTTACACACGTCACTGTTACTCGGAATGTCACAGTAAAAAAAAGTAAACTGAATTGAGTTTTGTTCACGTTCTAGTAAACATATGTACGTAATAAATGTATGTATGTATATGATACTGGCATCGATCGGCGACAAAATGTTATCAATATATTCAATAAAAGCTATCGTGGTGCAGTGGAACAGCGTCTAATTGTAAACGTGACGGTTGTTGGGTCTATCCCTAATCGGAGAATATTTATGTTTAATTATTTTCATTTTCCTGCTGTGTTAGACAATACGTGGCGTTAAGTTACGCCATTTAGCGCGTAAGGGCTCGAGCATTCGGCAGAAAGTGGGGAGTCTTAACATTAGGTTGCCTCTTCCCTGCCAAGTAAGAAAAAGATGGACCTGCATGGATATTTTTTATATCGTTGTAATTGGTTTGTCAACTATAATGCATATCTAATAGTATAACATATTATGTGATGAGTTGTATATAGTATTGGTTGTTAAATTTAACTACTAAGATACTCAATATCAGATCTAAAGTAGGGAACGGTATGTCTCAACACTAGTTTCCCTCTCCTTACCTTACTGATTTCGGGATACAACGTGAAGCAGAAAAAAATATTAAAATGTGGCTTAAAAAATATATTACATACATTTTATTTTTATTATGATTGTTCATAAGCTATTATGTACAACATTGAAAACATCTCAAAAATATAACGATTGTAAGTTATTTAAAAATTTTAAAATAATAAAAAAAAAGGAAAGGGATGTCTTAAACCATTACTGCCATAATTATTATAACCTTCTACATTCTAGGAGACGCTTTTAAGGAAAAGACGATATGTGTCACTTACTATAAAATCAGTTTTGTTTAAAAGCTTAGGTAATTTTTTCCTCCTTTATAGTGTGATTATATTTTGTTTTTAATTATAATCAATAATAGTACTTGAGTTGAGTTAATGTATCAAAAATACTGTGTTTCAGTATTTTTGATACATTAACTCAACTCCGTAAGGGCCGGTCGCAGAACAAGAGCATGAGAGTAAGCGCGACTGGTTGTGGGTTCGATTCCCTTTCGAAGAAATTAAATATTTAATAATTTCATTGCCTCGCTCTGGTAACGAGGCAAAACGCAGCGTTGAGTTCTGTCACGCAATGCCTTCAGAATTCGGAGAAAGTGGGGTACATTCATGACACAGCTTCAATTACAGACTGATTCCATCGTTATTTTTCATGTATTGTTAGATATTATTGGATCGTAATGACATACTGAAATTTGATAATTTCCAACTAAACGTCCTCAAAATGTTTAACTTGCAACATATTTAACTGAACGCCGCGCTTTGTCTCGTTACCAAAGCGGGAAATAATATAATAAGCCAAAAGCATATTCACTGTTTTTGTTTATTATAAGCAAACTTTTTGCTTGTTTAATTAGGAGGGATGAAAACAAAATTTGATGGAGGATTTTATAGGGATTCACAACACCCTCGGGTAGTCCAGGGAGTGAAGGGTTTACGGTTTTATCACAAATGTGTATATATAATTGGTACATCATTGCAAGCATGTTTGATAATAAAATTAAATTAAATCAGCTTCACGCTGTGTCCCGCACACAGCAGGGTAGGCAGAGGGAGCTTAGTGTTAAGACACTCCGTTCCCCACTTTCTGCCGAATTCTGGAGGCATTGCGTGTTGAGTGGCAGAACTCAACGCCGCGCTTAACCTCGACACCAGAGCGAAGAAATGGAAATATAAATTTAAG
>DWQW01001594.1:0-32329 GCA_018249695.1 Heliconius erato demophoon | reverse complement strand
ATCAGGGGTGACATCACTGGGCATTATTTCACCCCTATTAGATTCAATGTGGGATATCGATTCGCACTTTTTACCGACCAAACTCATTTTTAAAATTACTCTTATCTAATAAACATTACATAAACTAACGTTGTGGGTAACTACTAAATATTATGCTTAAAACATCATATTTAGAATCATTATTTTACTTTAATGTTTTTAAAAGTTGAATAAGCAGTAAAACGTGAATTAAGAATTGTCAAATGTAATTTGTAAATGTTGTTGAATTGTTGATTGCTTGTCACGTCAACTATACACATATAGTACTAATCTGTGGTTCAGTTATTTAATAATTTTAAATTTAATAATTTATGC
The DNA here is from genome assembly GCA_018249695.1 of Heliconius erato demophoon. Lineage (NCBI taxonomy): Eukaryota > Metazoa > Arthropoda > Insecta > Lepidoptera > Nymphalidae > Heliconius > Heliconius erato. The sequence goes on along the minus strand of DWQW01001594.1, from coordinate 31,975 downwards.
GATTGAAAACAATATTATTGAACTTTCACAATTCAATAAATATTTTACAAAAAATATAATGATTTTTATTGTATCAATAAAAATATAGGTACTGTTTTAAAATCTTGTACGCATATTTTCAATTAATTTCGAATGATAATTTACATTTGTAGACATTTTATTTTCGATGGTTTCTACTTTAGTTCTAAAATATATTTATCTAAAACCTTATTTAGGTACCAAAATTTTAAAACAATTTGTTTGAAAAAACAAAATAAACCACTATGAAATTTTAATTGTAAGACTTTTTACAATTAAAATTTCATATCAACAGGACTATAAAAAGCTACCGTACTGTATTTCGGAACTTTAATATTATTTCTACTTATATCTTTGAATACTACAAATATCTCTGAATATATCATTATATGATTATGTCTTGTAATTTTTTAGAACAAATATATGAGGTCTTAACGTTAAGTTTCATAAAATGCAAAGACCGAACAAAGTAATATGTTTGAATTGTAATTTTGAACGAGACCGTAGTTGTTGACGTAATTTCCGTTGCATCATTGAGTTGAAGCATGCGCCTTGTCATTTTCAATCATTGGTTGGACTTGGCTTTTAAAATTACAATAAATCGGATAATCGGGCCGTCGCTCAAGTGTTGAACTGTGATAAGTTTATTTTAAGGTTGTAGTGATATATCTGATGTGCATTTAAGTGAAATATAATAATTAATCAAGATGCTTATCAAAGAATAGTGAGTATAGGAAAGGTTATATTATGTCCTTTTGTTAATATAAATCGATTTTTAGGTCGTTAGATAAATCTCTTGAGGCACTGTCAAATTGTTTTTTTTTTAACTTTGATCTTAATTTTGAAAAATTTAACTTATAAATTTGTTTTTTTCTTAGTAATTCAGTATTAATTTGCCTCAAAAATACAATAAGTTTTACTTTTGATTACATTCGGATTGATAGCCATTTGTTGAATGTTGAATAATCTCTAAAATTATAAAATATACCATATGGTACAGTTAATCTTTCATAATTTTTTTCAGTCGTGTTACACTTCCTCTAACAGTTGAAGAGGTAAGTCCAAATATTAATATATTTTTTTATTAAATAAAATTAAATTTGTAAAAATATTCTTTAATTTTGTAAAGCCAAAAATCTCCAAAAGTTTTTTTTGTTTAAAACATTTTTCATAGGTGGGTGATATTTAAACTAATATAAATGTGAATAAAAATACTTTATTATCGTTTTTATTTTTGTAGTAGAATATTTTATAATTACATATATCATTGGTATCAACTATCAATGGTTATTCTGAGAATTTATATTATATATTTAATGATAATTATGTGATAAGATTTTGTATTTGTGTCAATGTAGTAATCTGCTATTATATGTTTTTTTATTTTTTAATCTTCATGGTAAATCCTGAACATTGCAGAGTAAACAAATGGAACCTGATAATCTAGTATTAAAGCCCTCTATTTCCATTAAGACACTTCTGTTTCTCATTGACTGACTCCTTCTCCACTGGCGGCATTGTATGTTGAGTGGTGTTGCTTAATACCACACCTTGTGGTTTCTCGTTACCAGTGTGAAGAAGTAAAAATCTGACTTATTTTATTTTCTTGAGTGGGAATCAAACCCACACCCTGTTGTGTTTTCAGTTGCACACATTTCCCCCCACTCCACAAATGGCTTTTTTGTTTGTTAAATATATATTTAATAAAATATTTATAATCAATCATATTATTTATTCATTAGATCAATATGCTTTGCTAACAATGTGATTTTTACTGGAATACAATCAATACTGAATGATTGTTATATTATTAATATTTCCTTGCTTTCTGGTAATGGCAATATCTCAAATCCTCAATACTCCATTTCCAGAATGGAAAATTAGGAAGTGATAAAGAATAAAAATAATTAACTTAAATAAATTTTATATTTTATAATTACTATATATAAACAAATTTCATCCACTTTTCAAATTTCCAATTATCTAGTAAACTAGCAATATAAAAATAAGTCAATCTTGTCTATTAACAGAAATTTTATGAAACTAATTTTACTTGTAATTTTAACTAGTTTTTTTACATAACTCAAGATATGAAATAAAAGAGACCACTTACATTTTTTTATTAAGTAATTCAAATGAAATGTGGATTAAGTAAGATTTAATTGGTAAAAAAAGATAATTTATAACTGTTGTACATTGTAATAATCAAGTCAACCGCAACCTAAACAAATCTAATCAACCATTTTACAATAGATTTTTGTTCAGTGCATTTGAAAAAATATTATCAGGTAGTTTATACAGTGCTATCTCACTAATGTGGCACTTAAATAGATCAACTGACTCTCCAAATATATAAAGTTCCTAGAAACATTGGAGATGAGGTTTTTCATTTTGCCAAGGACTACAATTTGTATACATCAACATACACATAAATTAAGAATTGTTTTAAAACTATGTCATTATTAAATAGTGTAGGTAAAAATTTTTTTAGAACATTACTTAAAAAGCTGAACAAAGAGAAGCCCTTGCTAGAATTTGCGGGCCAAATATGTGACTGTAACACGAAGGTTGTGGGTTCGATTCCCTCTCGAGGAAATGAATTATTATTTTTTAATATTTTCATTTCTTTACTTTTTTACCAAGGCAAAAGTCTGATATTGAGTTCCGCCGTCCAACACGCAATGCCTCGAAAAATTCGGTGGAAAGTGGGGAACGGAATGTCTTAACAATAGGTTCCCTACGCTACTGTGCGCGGGATACATCGTAAACCTGATTTCATTATTTATTTTTTAGTTAAAAAATCTTCTACGAAATGCTTTATTTACAATCCAAATATTCCAATAATCTGGCACTCTCTGTTCTTAAATAGTGTACGATTAGTCGATATTATACTGTCATACGGATTATTAATAATGCGTTACATCAAGTACGTACGAAAATCAAAATAAGAATGTTTTTTTTTTTTTTTTAATTTATACTAATTGTCGTCAGGATCAGCAAAATAAAGTCGAAATATGAATTAAGAAATTATTAATTGTTCAAAGGTTTTGAAAAAAAGTGTTGTCAGCATAACAGATATTTTGCTGAATTTGAGCACTATGTGTAATTAGTCTGTGTAAAAGCTGTGCTTGCGAGGCCACGGGACTGGGTCAAGGACCCTCAGTTAGCAAGCTGCGAGAAATATACTTACAGCGCCTATTCTGTCACTATTGTTCTATACAGTCACATTAATAATATAAAAAACTATTTTAGCCCACCCTGTTATATATTTTTATAGAAAAATTGAAATTTTGAAAACTTAAAATAGAAATAATTGTTATCTTTTTATTAACATAAGAAATAACAACTTTACTTACTTACTACAGACTTTGTAGTTTAATTTGCAGTTTTTAAATTACCAATTGCGACGGAAGAAGAATACGCCGAATGTTCTGTTTTTTTTTCCAAAATCAGCTAAGTCTCGCATATACTAGAGTAGTCAGAGAGGACCCAGTGTTAAGACACTCCGTTCCCTACTTTCTGAATTTTCGAGGTTGTGCCACTGCGCCACGGCGGTTTCTTGATATGAATAGTTCAAATTCTAAAAATATTAAGATTTTAATATATGTATAAACAATATAATTAAAATATAAAAAACTTTACACAAAACATAAAGATATTTTTGTTAAATATATATTTATTATTTAACCCTGAAATAACTTTGACAATGGCTGTGTGTTTCTAATTATTGTAAAATAAAATGTCATTAAAAAAAAACAAATATAATTATTTCTCACATCATGCTTAGTATAAATCATTAATTATATTTTTTATACTTTGCTGTAGTATATAAAAAAATATTTTAATTATACACACAATTGGATATTATTATTGGTAAAAAGGCAAATTTTATTTAGTTTTTACCAGTAAAAAATAAAAGTAAATTTTATTCATTTTTTTACTCAGTACCAAGTCGCGCAATTATACTGCGTTGCGGAAGTTTCCAAAAATGAAACCGGTGGCGGTGAAGGCATTGAAGTCATCAAGAACGAACCCTTCAAAGACTATCCCTTGCTTGGTAAGTCTATATAAATATTTTTGTATATATTTATTATACGTTACACTTCAATTTGTAAGTAAACTAAAAAAAATGCTTCACGCTGTATCCCGTACGCCGCAGAGTACGTGGACAGAACCTAGTGGTAAGACACTCTGTTTCACTCTTTCCGCCGAACTTTACAGACATTAGGTGTAGAGTGGCGGAACTAAACGTCACGCTTTGCCTTGTTACCAGAGCGATGAAATGAACATATTAATAAATAATAATTCATTAAGCCGTGTGGGAATCGAACCCACAATCGCTTACAGTCACGAGCTTGTGCCACTGCGCCACGACGCCTGACTAATAAACTAAATGATAAATAATATATACTTACGATATGTCGCCATCTGGACACGATTAACTTAATAACACCCAATTACACGGCGTTTCCACTATCTTGTTAGACAGTGTAGCGTTGGCTGCTATAACTACTATAATGTAATGATTTCTAGACGGTTTCAAAGATTAAATCAGCTTCACGCTCTATCCCGCAAACAGCAGGGTAGGCAGAGGGAAAAAGTGTTAAGACACTTCGTTCCCCACTTTCCGCCAAGTTCTGGAGGCATTGCGTGTTGAGTGGCGGAACTCAACGCCGCGCTTTGCCTCGACACCAGAGCGAAGTAATGAAAATATGAATGTAAATAAATATTTCATTTCGAGTGGGGATCGAACCCACAACCAGTCGATTTTACAGTCACACCTTGTGCCCCTGCGCCATGGCCTCAAAAATTACTAAGGAGTAAAAAGCCAAAATTTTATTATTTTAATTTTGATTGGTTTTGTTAATTAATTATATTATTATCTTTATTTAACAAATGGCGCGAGTTAAAATCAATTATAGTAATAAAAGTACGATACCGATAAGGTGACGTGGATGACAGTAAATACTGCTGTAATGTATTTTTTGCTATCTAATCATATTATTCCGAGGTATATTTGAATTACGGCAACTACATGTTTAAAATTTTTTAAGAGTATATACAAAATTATAGATATATGATGTTTTTCATATTTTCATTGTAACATTTTAATCTTGGTTTTCCCAATGAATATTTCATTTATTTAACGCTAGTGCGCGCGCGCGGCTTCGCCCGCTTATTTGCACCCTTAGGGGTGAATTCTAAAAAATACCACAAAACACGTGTTCAATAAAATATTTTTAACAGTCTAATTTAATTTTTTATAAAAATCGGTGGCGATTTAAAGACTTTTCCATATAAATTTCAACGGCTGTGCGTTCGTCTTGCCTCAGTCAGTCGAAACATGTCCTTTTATATATATATATATATAGATTGTTGGGTATCGCTATTTTTAACGACCACTGTTTTGTTTGTTATATAATAAACGATAATGTCCTATAATTATTGTGTTGTGGCTATGGCGATTTCGATTAGCTTTATTGTAACTTCACACTTCATTATCAGTCCACATTCAAAAACAGTAGACTTAAATAGTATTCTTTTTTTGTAATTTCGACCTATATTTTATTTATATTAGGTTAAATATATTAATATAAATATAATGAGTTAAAGAATATTTCATTTTCAAATGTCTCACAAAATGTCGTTTACTAAGGTAGTAAAATTTATCAATAAGTTGCAGCCTTGTTTCGACCAAAGTGAACGACCTCATATTGGAGATGAACCGTTACAGTTTCAGGATAAATAAATTATTCTTAACTCGGCAAGCAAGTTTACTTAAGTATTTATATACGACAACAGATATTATTATGTTTTGTTTATATTAAATAAATAAAACAGTTTCACGCTGTATCCCGCACACAGCGGGGTAGGTAGAGGGAACCTACTGTTAACACACTCCGTTCTTCATTTTCTGCCGAATTCTGGAGGCATTGCGTGTTGGGTGGCAGAACTCAACGCCGCGCTTTGTCTTGACACCAGAGCCAAGAAATAGAAATATAAATATAAGTAAATAAGTCAATATTTCATCTCCTCGAGTGGGGATCGAACCCACAACCAATCGGTTTTACAGTCACACTTTGTACCGCTGCGCCACGACTGGCCTCTTATTATTATTGAATATGTATGTAAAGATACTTTTCCTGATTTTCATTTTATTTTTTTTATTATTTAATATATCTATCTGTAAAATAAACAATTTCTAGTAAACAAAGATAACAAACAAGCTGCAAGTTCAAATGTTTCCGGCGAACAACTGACGAAGTCCGACACGTGTGGCACTTGCGGGCCGTGTGTTGATGATGGTATAATATAAAATATCAGAAATTTTAATTAAAATAATGTTAACATTAAATTTGATATATTAATGTACATATTTTACATGTATTTTTGGGTACAATTTAGAAAGTAAATCGCATTAGATTCTTATTAGTAAATGTAATACTAGATAGAGAACTATAAACATTCTAGATCTACAAAGCCGTTTCTGAGATTAGTGTTAATAAATGCACACACAAAAACGATAAAAAAATAATATTTTGTTTTCTATTATATTTATAATTGCCCCCAACAATAGATTTTCTTTACATATTTTCCATATAAAGACGACGATGATGACGACGATGTTTTATTATACGCATAGATTACCTAATAAAAAAAAATACATAATTTTTTTCTCACCCTCAAAAGCTAATTTTGTTATTTTAAAATACGTACAGATATTTCCCGTTGTATTTCATATTACAATAATAAAGTTATTTAAATACATAGGTACTTAAAAATTCCATTGAATTTATTATATATTATATGAATAATTAAATTTGATACATTAATTGTATATATTTTACAAGTATTTTTGGGTACAATTTAGAAAGTAAATCGCATTAAATTCGTATTAGCAAATGTAATACTAGATATATTAGATAACTATTAACATTCTCTACGACTAAGTATAAATTAATTATATTTTGATAGCTAAGTTAAATAAGTTGCCTCCGTATACATCTTATGTCGGTGGCCGAGTGCCAAGTATGATGTTCTTCATGCTCTATAAAAGGTTTAGATATTGATTGACAGCTCGAAGCAGTAGGAGAACGTTGCAGCTCATTCAGAAAATAGGTACATACATAAATCATCTTCTAAAATAAATTGATAGAAGATATTTCCTTTTGAGTTTTACTATCAAATTTATATTTAGGGAATACGCTGAACTAAATCCAAGGCTAAAACCCGGCGTTGAGATCCGCCATTCAACACGCAATGCCTCGAGAAATTCGGTGGAGAATAGGGAATAATGTCTTATCACTAGATGAATTCTGCCTACCACGCTGTATGCAGGATACAGTGTGAAACTGCTAAATTTAAAAAAAAACATTTACTTAAAATTTTACTTTAAAAAATTATTTTCTCGAAAAATATAAATACAGTATATATATTAAAAAAATTATGTTTATTAGTAAGATTTATCATACATTACAAATATGTATATGTAAAATTTCTATCAAACGAGTAAGTAACTAAAATCGCTATAACAGTTCTAAAAAGCCCATTACGTTAGCCTCCGCGACGTCAAGCAACATTCAATATATATATATATTTTGATCAATGATCACTTTGATCCACAATATGTGTCGCCCCTACACATGTATTGCAAAAATAAAAATAAATCAGGTTCACGCTGTATCCCGCACACAGCAGGATAGGCAGAGGGAACCTAGTGTTAAGACACTCAGTTCCCCACTTTCTGCCAAATTCTGGAGGCATTGCGTGTTGAGTGGCAGAACTCAACGCCGCGCTTGTCCTCGACACCAGAGCGAAGAAATGGAAATATAAATTTAAGTAAATATTTCGTCTCCTCGAGTGGGGATCGAACCCACAACCAGTCGGTTTTACAGTCACACTTTGTGCCACTGCGCCACGACTCGCCTCAATAATTATATTGCCTTTATAAGAAATTCGATACTAAAAGATAGTGCAATCATAGGCTTCGAATTATTATATTATATTTATTATACATTTGGTACGAGTCTTTATGTGATTCATATTTATTTGTACCGTAGTATTTAAGAGTTTGACGTTCGGTTGAGCCAAGTTGTAAATGGTTGCTTTTTAATTGACGTCACGTTTTCAGTGTACACAGATGTGGAGATATTTGTTTAGGTGTGGTTTTTAAACAAAACCCTCTATTACTTCCTTGAATGACCTTGCGTTTGGCTACATTATACATTTTATATTATATTTATTTATTTTATACGTATTTTATGTAAAATTTGATTTAGTATAATTCATCAATCAGCTTCACGCTGTATAGCGCAAACGGCGGGGTAGGCGGAGGAAACCTAGTGTTAAGACTCCCCGTTCCCCACTTTCCGCCGAGTTCTGGAGGCATTGCGTGTTGAGTCGCGGAACTCAACGCCGCGCTTGCTTTTTTTTTAACATTTTTTTATATTCATATTAGCTCATTCATCTGAATTACTATCGTGATCTAATAACATTTTAATTTTAAAGACCAATATCCATACATTGAGAGCAAAAGTTTTAGTTAGTTCAATAAAACATTCATTCTTCAATCAATTTTTTTATTATGATATAACTTTTTTGTTTATAAAACGATTAAAATGAAACAAACACTAAAATTTTCCCAAAATACAACAGTACAAAATGTATTTATATCTACAAAGCAGTTTCTGAGATTAGCGTTAACATTTGCACACACAAGAACGATTAAAAAAAATAAAAACCAGTATTTTATTTTCTATTATATTTATAAATGCCCCCAACAATAGATTTTCTTTACATATTTTCCATATAAAGACAGCGATGAGTTACAGTTTCATTACACGCATAGGTTACCTAATAAAAAATATTACATAATTTTTTCTCACCCTCAAAAGCTAATTTTGTTATTTTAAAAATATGTACAGATATTTCCCATTGTATTTCATATTACAATAATAAAGTTATTTAAATACATAGATACTTAAAAAATCCATTGAAATTATTATATATTATATGAATAATTAAATTATAAGAACGAATATACTATTTATTTTACTTCTTTAGAGGAATAATTATATAATTCAAAGTATGACGTCATTTGCTGTTAGTAAGCTAAAAAAAACCTATTTGTTTTATAAAGATTACATTTTTAATATAAATAAATTAAAATCAAAATTAAATCAGCTTCACGCTGTATCCCGCACAAAGCAGGGTAGGCAGAGGGAACCTAGTGGTAGAACTTAACGCCACGCTTAGCCTCGACACCAGAGCGTAGAAATGGAAATATAAATTTAAGTAAATATTTCATCTCCTCGAGTGGGGATCGAACCCACAACCAGTCGGTTTTACAGTCACACATCGTGCCGTTGCGCCACGACTGGCCTCCAGCCCACGAATACATTTTTAATATAGCTAGCTAATATAGGAGCTATAATAGCCGGAATGGCACGATTTAGTCTTAAATATCTTTATTGCCCACATGGAGCGACCGAAACTAGACTAACTGACAAATAATAACAAATTATTTCTGTTTGATTGCTAAAATAAAATAAATATAATTCACGGTACACGCAAGAGAGGTGTGGAGCAAAAAAAAACAGAAGCATTCAAAAACATTAAAAACGAAGGTGACGTAGTAGGTAATATATGTATACTTGAAATTTACATTGACACAGTAATAATAATATACGAGATTGTATCTCATTCGAAACCAGGAAAAGGACTTTGGTATCTTCGAGTAAAATTAAAATTGTAATATTACGTTGTTGATTAGTGTTAATAAGGGTTCCGTACCTTTTAAGGAAAAAAGAAACCTTAAGATTCATAAGATCGCTTTGTTGTCTGTCTGTCTGTCTGTCATGAGCCTTTATCTCAGGAACGCTTGGAGATATCGAGTTGAAATTCAATCTACGGTCCCTTGATTTTCTGAAACAATCGTATTTCTACATTTATTTAAATATATATATAGTGTATATTGCAAAAATACACGTATTACGACACTATCAAGGGAATAACATCTACAGGTAGTACGAGTTCAGGAAAAAATATGAAAACTGTACAATTGTTGTTAAATCCTAAAAAATGATAGCTTTAAAACGGGGCAAAACTTGGTATTAAAGCCTTTCAAGTGAGGCGTCAGATGAAAGGGCTTTGGCTAAGCTAAGCTTGAATTTCAACTTCCAATTTTTGTATGGAACCCTCGGTGGGTGTGTCCGACTCGCGCTTGTCCGATTTACATTTACATATTTATTATATAAATTTATTTAGCTATTGTTAGATTAATTACTTTACCTCTAGCTTTTTTATTGTTTGGGTACTGTAAATAATATTTTCTTATAAGTATTTATAGTTGATGTTTTTATAGACTGTTACTTTATTTTAATGACGTTGAATACCTCTAAGAAAATCTAGAAACAACTATTCACGTATTTATTGTACATATTATATAAAATTCCGTCCGTCCAGGGGCCGTCATAGCTAAGGGGCACAAGCATGCAAATGTAAATGCGATTGAATGTGGGTTCGATTCTCCCTCTGGAGAAAATTAAATATTCAATATTTGAATTTACCTCATTCTGGTAACTAGGCAAAGCGCGGTCTTGAGTTCCGCCACTCAACACGCAATGCCTCGAAAATTCGGCAAAAAATTTGGAACGCAAGTGTCTTAATGAGGACGGAGTGTCTTTATACTAGGTTCCCAGCTTCCTCCCTGCTCTACCTGCTCTATGCGAAAGCTAAAAAAAGAAATAAATACATAACTCCCTCGTTAAAGGACAAACAATTGACAGATATAAAAAAGTTATTATAATATATAAATCTCAATAACAATTATAACGCAAGTTGTTATATTTATTTTTGTTGAGGCCGGTCGTGGCGCAGCGGCACGATGTGTGACTGTAAAACCGACTGGTTGTGGGTTCGATCCTCACTCGAGGAGATGAAATATTCACTTAAATTTATATTTCCATTTCTTCGTTCTGGTATCGAGGTTAAGCGCGGCGTTGAGTTCTGCCACTCAACACGCAATGCCTCTAGAAATCGGCAGAAAGTGGGGAACGGGAGTGTCTTAACACTGGGTTCCCTCTGCCTACCCTGCTGTGTGCGGGATACAGCGTGTTGCCGCTTTTTTTTTGTTATATTTATAATGGATTGTTATTATGCAGGTGGGAAATATTCTTCTGGCCAATACACCTACAAGATCTACCATCTCGCGTCGAAGGTGCCAGCTTTCATCAGGCTCCTGGCGCCCAAAGGGTCCCTGGAAGTTCACGAAGAGGCCTGGAATGCGTACCCATACTGCCGGACTGTATTAACGGTAATATTTTATGAGAAATAATTTTAATTATTAATTTGTAAATTGTACCATATTTATTTTAAAATCAATTTTATTGCTTTGATTACTATGAAGTACTTAATATATCTCAACATACGTTTATCAATAAGTACGAGTTAAGCGAGAATGTGATTGAATTTATTATTATAATATTAATAACTGTTATTTATTATTATATGAATTAATCAAAACAGCTTCACGCTGTATCCCGCACACAGCAGGGTAGGGAACCTAGTGTTAAGACATTCTGTTCCCCCCTTTCTGCCGAATTCTGGAGGCATTGCGTGTTGAGTGGCAGAACTCAACGCCGCGCTTTGCCTCGACACCAGAGCGAAGAAATGGAAATATAAATTTAAGTAAATATTTCATCTCCTCGAATGGGGATCGAACCCACAACTAGTCGGTTTTACAGTCGCACTTTGTGCCCCTGTGCCACGACTGGCCTCAATTATTATATTTATTGGTATAATTGTTTGTTTTTTTGCTAATAACATTTTTTGGTTCCAGAATCCCGGTTATATGAAAGAGAACTTCGTCATCTGTATAGAGTCCCTGCACTTACCTGACGCCGGCGACCAGCAAAACGTAAGTTTTAAAAATTGTAATAGTAAAAAATAAAATTAATATAAGTAACAAAAAGATATAATTATAAATTTGTTGGCAACTGTTACTGAGAAATTAAAAGTTTATCGTTATCATGTTATCAATGATCGTCAAAATGTTTTTTAAATTGCTATGTGGTGAGTATGTATCAACGCGGACCGCGCGGCTTCGCCCGCTTGAACTATACGAATATTTATTAAATATATTTATGAAATTATTTTCAGTTTCCAATAGGATTAGTAAGAAAATATAAGCCTTAATAATGAAAAGAAGGTGAAAAAGAATAATCAATAGAGAAAAATATCGGGGTAATTGAAATGAACAAAAAATATAAGTAAAAGTAACTAAAATAAATTCTTAATATAAGAAAAAATACCTAAGTAATTAAGATTAATAAAAATAATAAATAAACGTAGCCAAAGAAAAATATTAATAAAAAAAAGTACACAAAACCAATATATTATCAACGTAAAATAAATTAATATTAAAATTAAAAGTAACACGAAACATAATCTATACTATAAAAAAACAGTAAAAAAAAATGCTATGCGAAGATATATGCTGTCGCCGAGTTTTATTTACATGTTTTAAAGAATTACAATATGATCGTTACAATAATTTTTTGTTGTTCTAATACCGTATTTTAAAAATATATCTTCTTAAATATCAATTTCAGTGATATGCTGTAAATGCAATTTTTATCTATATATATTTTACTGTGTAATGTATCTAATATATTTAATAGGATAGAGAATAACACTGTACTGTTCAAAATAGTTTCGCAATTATACCTTATTTATTTTTAAACACAAAAATGGTTACTGTGGGTTTTCCTTAAGAGACAGAATTATTTTCGAATTTTAATATATGCATGCATTATTAAATCCACAGCTACTGTCGTAGGAATAGAGAGAGTCGAGTCGTCCGTACCCGCTCCAGAATAATCTGGTGTCAATTTCAGAAATTTTGATAACTATAAATTTGTCCAGAAAAAATAAAAGAATAACGTTGACACGAACATATCTGTTCAAAGTCAAAGTCCAGACCTTCCAGCAAAATTTCTGGTGGATACCTACAGTTTACCTGCAACCACGGAATATTGTAGAAATACCAGTATAATAAAAATGTTTTTATTTTAAATGTTACTAAGCTACCTATTACGATCCACTTCACAGTAGTTTATATAGCGTAATAATAGCACAAGATAATAAAAGAAAAATGATAAAATACCCATGGCCATCGTATACATAAACGTAACTGTGTATAATAAATTAAAAACAAATAATAAAATCCTTAAACTTGAAATGCCTAGTATATATGTGTTTACATATATAATCTTATTTATATTTCCATTTCTTCGCTCTGGCGTCGAGGCAAAGCGCGGCGTCGATTTCTGCCATTCAACACGCAACTCCTCCAGAAATCGGCAGAAAGTGGGAAATGGAGTGTCTTAACACTAGGTTCCCTCTACCTAACTTGCTGTGTGCGGTGTTATGTATATATATAAAAAGACATGTACTTGACTGACTGAGGTAAGACGCACGTACAGCTGTAACTGCTGATGGTAGAAACGTGAAATTTGGACAGATGTTTATTTTCATAATCTGGACATCCACTAAGAAGTGATTTTGAAAGAGTGTAAATAAGCGGCCGAAGCTGCGCGCGCCCACTAATGTATATATATATATATATATATATATATATATATATATATATATATATATATATATATATATATATATATATATATATATATGTGTGAGTGTATACATATGCATATATATATATCTATATATATATATATATATATATATATATATATATATATATATATATATATATATATATATATATATATATATATACATTAGTGGGCGCGCGCAGCTTCGCCTATATATTCGCCTATATATATATATATATATATATATATATATATATATATATATTCATTGCTAAGAATTGTGTTGATAAGAAATTCTACAAATATTGATAGCAATTTTTTCGTTAAACGAGAATATTGAATACGAACGATATTATTCATATTATATTAATCAACAAGCACTGCGTGACACAGTGCGTGCGACGGTAGACAGAGGGAACCTAGTGTTAAGACACTCCGTCCCCCACTTTCCGCTGATATTTTCGAGTCAATTTCGAGTGTGTGTTAAGTAGCGGGCGGGCGGTAACTCAACGCCGGGCTTTTTGCCTTGGTGCTCGGGAATCAAACCCACAACCGTCGTGCTCGCATTACATTCACATTCTCGTGTCCCACCCTGCCACACGACACTCTCGACTTGCATAAAATTTGCTTCACGCTGTATCCCGCACACAGCAGGGTAGGCAGAGGGAACCTTGTGTTAAGACACTCCGTACCCCACTTTCTGTCGGATTCTCCGGAGGCATTGCGTGTTGAGTGGTAGAACTCAACGCCGTGCTTGTCCTCGCCACCAGAGCGAAGAAATGTAAACATAAATTTAAGTAAATATTACATCTCCTCGAGTGGGGATCGAACCCACAACCAGTCGGTTTCACAGTCACACTTTGTGCCCCTGCGCCACGACTGGCCTTGTATTAAATAATATAATAAAATATAAAATAATTACAAGAACAGGTTAAAATTAAATTACATAAACAAATGTTATTATCGAACTAGGAAATGTGTCGACGTCGGCCTTGCCGGTGATGATGATGGTGGAATGAAAATAAAAATACAATAGGTTTTATGCGTTACGTCTATGTTTTCACAAACAAACTAAAAAAAAAAACGCTCATTCGTATAATTACATCGCATTATAGCCAGTTGGAGCTGGTGATGATAAATATTTAGATAATATATATATGTTAATTTTGTATGTGAGGCCAGTCGTGGCGCAGGGGCACAAGTGTGTGACTGTAAACACGAAAGTTTGTGGGTTCGATCCCCATTTGAAAAAATGAAATATTTTATATTTTCATTTTTTTGCTCTGGTGTCAAGGCAATGCACGGAGTTGAGGTCCGCCGCTCAACACGCAATGTACGTAGAGTTCAGTGGAAATTGAGGAGCGGAGTGTCTTAACACTAGCAGAGTGATCTGCCTACTCTAAAAATCATACATTAGGTATAATATTGCAAAACGTTCTAAGCAAATATCTAAGATATTATTATTGTTTTGATATAATTTTGATAATGTCTTTCATATTTTTCACAAATTAAATAACTTAATAATTGTGGGTTCGATCCCCACTCGCAGCAATGATTTATTTCTATTTCGGTGTATCTTAACACTAGGTTAACATGTCGAGGTGTTAATTTTAGCGAGAAGCATAATGTAATGGATTTTTGTTTAAATTGTTAAGTATAATTTACAAATTATCTTCATCACTTAAGTTCTATATTGTATATTGAATTTAATAATAAAAAATATTTAAATGCTAATTATGGCGCAGGGGCACAGAGTGTGACTGTAAACGCGACAGGTTGTGGGCTCCAATTCAAACTTGAGGAAATGAAATATATATGCATTTTCTTCGCACTGGTGTTGAGGCAAAGCACGGCGTTCAGTTCCGCCACTCAACACGCAATGCCTCCATTAGGCGGAAAATGGGGAACGGAGTGTTTAAGCTCTATGATCACGGAGAAGGCCAGCTAAATATATAAACGTCATCTAAGTAATTTGTTTGGACTGGTTTAGAATAATTGCTTCAAACTGCTGAGATTGTCACAAATTAACCCCTAAGTATTGGAGGTCAAGTAGCCGATATGTGATATTTAACGTTGGATCTTTATAAATGAATCATTTCTCTACTCAGCTTCACGCTGTATCCCGCAAACAGCAGGGTAGGCGTGTTAAGACACCCCCAGGGGGAGGGTACCTGGTGTTAAGACACTCCCTTCTCCATTTTCTGCCGAATTCTGGAGGCATTGCGTGTTGAATGGTAAAACTTAACGCCGCACTTGTCCTCGACACCAGAGCGAAAAATGGAAATATAAATTTATATAAATATTTCATCTCTTCGAGTGGGGATCGAACCCACAATCAGACGGTTTTACAGTCACACTTTGTGCCCCTGCGCCACGACTGGCCTTATATTTTTTATTTTATTTTCGTATTCGTAGATATATTATATCTGACGTTTTGATCTTAAATGTTTTAAATAATCTGGTTTCTTATTTTCCTTATAGCAACAGTAATATTTTTTTTTATTTATATATTTTTTAATATATATTTTTTTTTATTTTTTTTAATAAGTAACAATATAATTTTTTGTTTATGCCTTCAATTTATTATTTTAATTTGGTGTCTATTGCTTATGTTTGCCTTTTAATTTACTGAAACACGTTTTAAGTTATTGGTTTATCGGTTATCGCTAATAACATTGTAAATATAGTAAAATAAGTAACAAATAATAGTGGCCTCCGCATGGCTTCACTTGCTTGTACTACACAATTATTTATTTTCTCATCAGCTTCACGCCGTATCCCGCACACAGCAGGGTAGGCGGAGGGAACCTAGTGTTAAGACACTCCGTTCCTCGCTTTCCGCCGAATTCTGGAATCATTGCGTGGCTTATAACATTATATTAATGAAGGCCCTCAATAACATATTTTTTTTATGTATCTTCTACGTACATACACCGATCCGGTACGATTTAATTATAAGTATAGATTAATTAAAATATACATAGTTTATACGATGCTATGTTTTTTTTAAGTGGGGAAGGTAGTGTCTTAACACTAGGTTCCCTCTGCCTACCCTATATATACAGTGTGAAGCTGAATTTTTTTATATCTTTTTAATTTTATTTTAAAGTACATATATTCGATTTATGGTCAACTTACACGTAATTAATCTTGATGACACTTAATAGTCTCTATTGTGTCATTACAGCATATTTTGTACTTACATTATAAGTTGCAAGAGAATAATTAATAGGTACGTACGTACAACTTGTTTTTTGTAGTGGTGGACCGGTTTTTTAATAACTAACATTTAACACTGTGGTCTCCATTTTTCCGCTGCTTGATTTGAAAATTTGCATATTTTATGTAATTTAATTAAACAGAATCCAAATTAAAATTTGGATATATGATACAGGATTTAATAGGGTAAAATATTTCAAACCCATGTCAAAAAAAATAATCAAGATTTCTCAACAATTTAGACCTAAGATTTTTTTTTATTTCACGATTTTTATCCATGCTGTATATCGTCTGACACAGTTACGAATAGATACCATTAACGTGAACACTTACAACTACAAAAATACTACTAAATGTACCGATCTTATACTTTTCATTCTAAAAAAACATACCAGAACGAGAAAGGGATATCTGTCGTTGTATTTAACGCAATATTACCTATTTTCTATAATGCCTGCTACACACGTTGTAACTGACTCTCTACTCTATCCAATAAAATATTTAAATAATAATTTTAA
Source organism: Heliconius erato demophoon (assembly GCA_018249695.1). Lineage (NCBI taxonomy): Eukaryota > Metazoa > Arthropoda > Insecta > Lepidoptera > Nymphalidae > Heliconius > Heliconius erato. The sequence continues at coordinate 14,604 of DWQW01001594.1, read as the reverse complement.
TATTTTAGTATGGCTTGTAATTACGTCTAATATAGATAGAATCCTTTTATAGTGATTGTAAATAATCCAAGATTTTTTGAGATTCAGAAATAACAGTATTAATATGAAATGTAAAATAAATTTTATGTAAATACAAATAAAATATATTGTGTTGATTAAACTATTAGTCTGTCCGTTTAATCTCCCGTGACATTTCTTAAGTATATGGAAGACGTCCTATCCTTCTCTAAGTAGAATCGTTAGTTATAATAAAAGTAAGAAAGTTTCAGTTGCAATTACAAGAATTTATAGTGATATAATATATACGAACTAAAACAGATTATGAGTTAGATTTCCACTAGAAGTAAATAAATAAAATGATGAGATTTTTTTATTTGAGGTAATTCGTGGCTCTGGGGCACAAAGGGTAACTGTGAACGCGACAGGTTGGAGGTTCGCTTTCCATTTGAGAAAAATATTTTGTGCCGTGTGATCCCGGGCTAGAATAGGATCATCCTGGTACTGGTGGTGTCGTAAGAGGCGACTAAAGTACGTGTGGTAGAGTCACGTCGCTAGCAATGGCAACACGCATGGGCAGACTCGACCGGATCATCACCACCCCCGGTACTGAAAACCGGCGTGAAGTAGTGGCTTTATGCCACTTCGTTTCACATCAGGTAATGCCGGGCTCCGGCGCCCAACCCACCTTGGCGGCCGGCAACGCACCTGTAGCTCCTCTGGTGTTTCACGGGGTCGTGGGCGGCGCTAGTCACTTGCCAGGTGACCCAAACACTCGTATGTCTTGTCTCTCGTATCTCGTATGTGTTTGCCATAAAAAAAATCTCTCAATTATCTACAAATAATTCTTTTTCGAAGCGACTCATAATAAATTAGTCTTTACTAGTTGTGGCGCAGGACTACAAGAGTGCGACTGTAAACTCGTCTGATCGTAGGTTCGATTTGGGCGTTACTGTTATATTTTATAATGAATTATTCGTTATATTATATCTTAACTGTTATTTTAAACTGCTATAATATATATTATATTATATTAAAAATAATGAAACAACTTTTTACTGTTTAACGTTATATGCATAAGCAAGCATTTATTTTCCGGTGTTACAAGTTTTAAAATGTGATGATAGAAAAAAAATTAAGGTTTTTTTTTCAACGAACTTTCCTTCCTACTTATTACAAGCTTAGGTCTGTCTGAATGTATTATATTCGTGTAATTATATGTTGATTTTATTTAAATTTTAATTAGATCCTTACATATATTTATATTTTCTAAGACATGCACCCACTCTATTTCTTTTAATTAGCATTTATAAACATTATTTGACTAACTTTAGACGATGTAAAAGCCTTGTTCGTCGGTCTGATATGAAATAGCCGCTTTTAGAAGAAGTTCTTTCACACGGCACTGATATGACTACAATATTATAAGCCCTGATAAAAAGTGGGCATAAAATGAGATAGAGTGCTCTGCGGTCACGCCACCTTTGTGTGGTAGAGTCACGTCGCCAGCAATGGCGACACGCATGGGCAGACTTGACCGGATCATTACTACCCCCGCCATTTAAAACCGGCGTTAAGTAGTGGCTTTATGCCACTGCGTTTCGCATCAGGTAATGCCGGGCTCCGGCGCACAACCCACCTTACAGGCCGGCAACGCACCTGTAGCTCCTCTGGTGTTGCACGGGGTTGTGGGCGGCGGTAATCACTTACCATCAGGTGACCCCAACGCTCGTTTGCCTTGTCTTTTCCATAAAAAAAATAAAAAAATAAAGGGCAATTAGTGCGGGCGATTATGCCTTCTTTCTTATACAACTCAAATTCCACATTTGCCTTGGTCATGGTTATTTTGGATTTTTTTAAAGATTTGACTTTCATGTCGAACTCGAGCCAAATTGATTGTGAGTTTCTCTCGGCTTGGGGATTTTCTTTGAGCACGGGTATAACATCAATATCGTCTTTAGCTAATTCCGACGCTTTTTCTAATAACATGCATTCGCTGTTCGCTAATGCATCCTTGTCATTAAATGCATGTTGTTTGAAGCGTGGATCTAAATATGTGCTTATGCACATATTTAGATCCACGCATGCATATATTAAAACAATAGCATTATTGCTATTGTTTTGATTGTGTTCTATGTCTTTAAATCGGTAACTGAGACCGTCTTGTGCCGTGTGATCCCGGCCTAGATTATCACTTGCAATCAGGTGACCTGAACGCTCGTTTGCCTTGTCTTTTCCATATAAAAAAACTGAGACTTTTCTTTAAGACGGTGATTACTTTTTTGATAGGTACATAAAATTGTTTTTGTATGAGTTGGTCATAAATACTTATTAAGCCCTGTGTAACAACAAGTACTTTACTAGCTGTAAGGTATTTTTTGGCACTCATCATTTCAGTAATCTCAAAAAAAGGTTTCAACACTTCAAGCAATTCGTCGATACAACGCCATTCTTCTAGTGAGATTATGGATAGATTAGCTGTTAAATGAGGAATCGTTGCTCTTAACGCTTCCTTAAGCTCGGTGAAACGCTATAGCATTAAGTAAAAAGAGTTCCAACGCGTAGGAATAGATATAACAACTGTTTTGGCCATATTTTGTGGGATACTTTGCGCGTTGACTTGATATTTTAATAATTTGTCTTTGGCAATAGCCAAAGCTCAATAGAGCTTCGTTTAAAATGAGCTACGGTTTTTGTACCTTCAAAATAATTGATTCTATATCGGGGATGGCCAACCCTTCCTGGACTATTAAAGTCAATTTGTGAATGTAGCACCCAAAATGATTCCATTCCAGCATTGTTGCTGCGTGCACCATATATTTGGCATTATCTACCACTAAAAAGTAAACTTTTTCTTTTATTTCCCACGAATCCGTAATTTTCTTTAATTCTTCTGCAATATTGGCACTTGTATAGTATCCTTCAAGTGCACTACATTGTAACGATACAGACGTAAATTCTAAAGTGTCGCTGCTTAGGTAATGATCAGTTACTGCTATGTAAGGCCCCATGGTCATTGATCTCCAGCAGTCTACAGTCAAACAAATAGATGGCAGAAATTGTATAATTTATTTTAAACTTGTGATAATTTATTTTCATACTCTGCCGCTAACAATCTATTCGACAAAATTTTTCGGCTTGCAATTTCATACGCAGGACTTAACTCTTGACTCGTAATCCTTCGTCGTTTACTATGTTGAGGGGCTGAAAGTCCTTCGTGATGATTTTTAATAAGCAATCATCGATGCTTGATTTTTGATGCAACGTCAGATTTCTAATTAAATATGAAGACACTTGCTACTTTTCTTGGAGGGCCATTTGAACCACTTACCGCTACCGGACCTACCGCAATGAAAGACGAAGTTGTTACAGTCTCATGCAAAATTAAAATATTGTTTACTTTACCAGATTCGAATCACAAAATTCTTGATACACTGATATGTGTTTTTGTTTAAGATGTAATTTCCAAAACCAAATATTTCTCTAATTTCCGAACAATACCGAACTGAGGCGCCACACGCCATTTTCATAGCAGATAATTAATATTATAAATAAATAACAGTCAGTGATGAAAATAAATAATGATTAGAACTTTAGAACTGACGATTGAAGTCGATATCGGAGTCGTGTGGAGGCACTATGAATATTAGATTGGAAAAATTTGAACCCGTGTCTCTTTGGGAACCGTCCAAGAGGCGCGAGTTCGAATCCCGCTACGTTCAAATTTTTATACGTTTTCTTATTAAGTATTTTTCTTTCCTCCTTCCAAGTGTGGAATATCAATTTAAAAATGTTAAAAAATATGATAAAACTTAAAATGACTATTCTAGATATATTGGATTTTGTTTTTTAATTATAGATACTCTTAAAAATTCGAAAAAAGATAGCAACTTCGAACCTGTAGCTCGAAGAGGATCACGACTTTAAACTCAGAGTGGGCTCTTACCATCAGCCATGTTTTCAACATATAAGGTCGGGGCAAAAGTAATTTCGTATTGTTCATACAAAGGACAATATTTTTTTAGGTATAATTTTCTATTTATTTATAATACGTATGTGCTGTTTTGATCGATGACTTGTTGCCATCTTATGGGTAGTGCCATGATCCAAATCATGAAAAAAATCTGACGGGTAGTGTTCACAGTGTGCTTTTGAGGTTATGTATCCCAAAGAGTATTGCAATGACCAAAACCAGGTGGAAATATGAGAAAGCAAGGTCAGGGCTATAAGGATGATGCATTAATACATCCCAGTCAAGCTCTCTCAATTTTTGCTGCGTGGCTATAAATGAGTGCGGTCTGGCGTTGTCGTGGTGGAACACCACACCCTTCCTATTCACCAGTTCCGGCCGGTTTTTCTCAATATCTGTTTTTGACCTCATCCGTTGCTGATAGTAGAGATAAGAATCGATAGTTTCACCCGGTGGCAAAAGCTCATAGTGGACGATTCCTTTTCAATCCCACCATACACATAGCATCACGTTCCGAGTCAGGCCGGGTTTTGCCACGGTCTGTGGGTCCATGCTTCGATCATGGCAAAAAAAATTGCACATTCTTATCGTAAATCACCCATTTTTCATTATCCGTAATCAACTGTTTAAGAAATGGTTCGGAATTGTTACGTTACAACAAAGAATCGCAAATGCAAACATGTTGCATTAGGTTTCTCTTAGTGAGATCATGTGGTACCCAAATATAATTTTTTTTCTTGTACCTAGACTTACGTAAATGACGTAAAACTGTTCAGCAATGTCGTAGCTACTAATATGTCGATCTTGCTCCACTTTCTCAAAGATGGCACTGATTTTATCTGTGACAGGGCGTCTAGAGCAAACTTCATCTTTCACACTAAAATTTCCAGACTTGAAACGATTGAACCACATTTGTGATACTGCATTAGGTACGTAAACCACACAAACTTTAGTCGCGGAGTTTATCGCATTTTTAACTTTTTTGTAATAAAACTTTAAAATGTACCAAATTTCTTCGTTTCATACGTACATTTTGCTTGCTTGAAAAACAATAGAAAAATTGCGGGAACAAGTTTTTTTTATTTGTTACATCTTCAGAATGTTACATTTAATGTGACATTAAAACCAGCATCAGAAATTGGTATTAAAACATTTAGTACAGCCAAAGAGGTTTGATTAATAATAATACATTCAAAATACGATACGATACTTTTGCAAATCTGAGTACTTACTTACAATGCGAAATCAAATAGTATAGTATATTGGAATTTGGTATTTTTTACTACATTTACTACCAGAACTACTCAAGAACTTTTAAATAAACCTCTAATCATATCACCAAAACGAAGTTTCTGCAAAAAGAGAGTTGACTTTAGTTGATAGAGTCGAAATGCCTCGTGGTTTTATCAAGTACATATGCTTAACGTTGCGAAGTTTTATTAAAGAACCAATTCTGAGTAACCCAACTTGGTCGGGCTTACTAATTTTTTTTTACTACTGGAAACTTATTATTTTGTTTCTTTATTATTAATCGCAACTTGGTTCTCATGCACTTCCATTAGTTGGCTGGAAGATTTTTCTTTAAGAGATAAGCCCGCCATTGTAAACAATCTTTACAATTTTATTATTTCTTTGTTTTTTTTTATTACAGAAGAAAAGAATATATATAAGGCAAACATTTAAAAAATATATATATTGAGAGTTGCATCTCAATATATTTTTGAAAATGTTCTGTATCTTAAAAAAAACATTAATGATTTTACTAAAATTGGTGATGTCCATAATATTAACACCAGCAATAGGCTTAATCTTAGTGTACCTGTAACTCGGTTGCTTCGAATCTGCGATTCTTTTATAGGACAATTTGTAATCCTTTTTCAATAGGATCCCAGAAAATGTCAGAATTTTCTATATCACGATTTAAATAATTGTGAAAAAACGTTTGTGTGTTACAGGTTATTACCAAATTATTGATTTTATAATTTATAACACGCCATTAGGAAAGAAATGCTGATATCATTGTCACAGATAATTATATATGTATTTGTATAAAAATGTTTTTAAAAGAAAACGTCCCGTTGAATTTCTTACGCCGGTTTTTCTCAGGTCTGAGGCATTAACTTTAGTGAACTGGAAGTAAATTACTTGACGTTCAAAAAATGAAGCATGAAACTTCTTATTTTGAATAAAATTATTTGAATTTGAATTGCAGTAGCTACTCTGTGGCGCCTCGTAAAATGAATAAATTTCATTTCAATAACAGTTATGACATTTTATATAGCAATTTCAATGACCTTTTTGGCTTAAGATAAAACACGGCGCGGACACCACCATCCTTGACCTAACATTTATATATTATGTATCTAAAACGTTGCATAATATTGCACTGCGCTACTCGATTCTAAGTCGACAGTGTTCAAGATTAGTTTTATAATTTGGTGACTGTAACAGAAAATCATATTGGAATAAACATTCCGATGAAGCATAGATTTAACAAGAATTGCTATTTCGTTTACGTAGTGTTAAGACACTCCGTTGTTCCCCACTTTCTGCCGAATACTGGAGGCATTGCCTGTTGAGTGGCGGAACTCACCGCCGCGCTCTGTCTCGACACCAGAGCGAAGAAATGGAATTATAAATTTAAGTATTCATCAGTATATTTCATCTCCTCGAGTGGGTATCGAACCCACAACCAGTCGGTTTTACAGTTAGCTTAAGCTTTTTGTATCCCGCTTATATCAAGATGGGCAAGGGAACCTGAGAACTTAGTGTTAAGACATCCCGTTCCCATTAAGAGAGTTCCGTTTTACACTTTTCGTGTCGGAACTAGACGCCTGCCTTCCTACCAGTATAAATAAATGAATATATTTAATATCTCATTTCCTCGATTGGCAATCGAGCTCACAACCTGTCTCACGTTTGTGCCCCTGCACAATATTATTTATTTAGTTTTTATACTGAAATTTCTTCAACCAGGTACACGAACTGCCACCAGAAAAGCTAAAGAACCGTGAAGTGGTCAACATAGACATCGCCAATGATCCTTTATCCTCAGCCGATTACAAATCTGAGACGGATCCAACCAAATTCAAGTCGGCCAAGACTAACCGTGGCCCCCTCGTGGGTCCCAACTGGAAGAACGACGTGAAACCTGTCATGACCTGCTATAAGTTGGTAACAGCTGAATTCAAGTGGTTCGGTTTGCAGGTGAGATTTCTTTTTTAATATTATCTTTTTTTTAAGGTTTAGATCGAATCGTCATTTTCTATCATCAGTGTTATTTAAAAATATATATATAAATTTGCTTTTAGTTTTGTGATGTATTTAAATGATTGGAAGTGAAAATTAGACAATAAATATTGTGGCATCTTATGAAATTAAAAGGCATCTTCTCACTTTAATATTATAAATGTGGAAGTTGGTAATGATGGGGATTTTTTGTTCCACCTTTCACGCAATAACTACTAAAACGTATTTGGATAAAACTTTACAGTAATATAACTTATATAATCCAGTCGTGGCGCAGGGGCACTAAGTGTGATAGTAAAAGCGACTGGTTGTGGGTTCGATCCCCACTCGAGGAAACGAAATATCTATTTAAATTTATATTTCCGTTTCTTCCCTCTAGTTTCAAGGCAAAGCGCGGCGTTGAGTTACGCCACTCAACACGCAATGCCTTTAGAATTCGGCGGAAAGTAGGGAACAAGTCTTAACACTAGGTTCCCTCTGCTTATCCTGCTGTGTGTAGGATACAGCGTGAAGCTGATAGTTAATACAACAGTATAACTCATAAGTAAAAATAAGGTTAATAATAAGGTTAAATGGAAGTAGTTGCGTTTTGTTCGATAATATTCTATAATTGTATTGAATGTCTAATATATATATAGAAAATATAATAATAATGACTTACGTAATAATAGGTACTTTAATGTATACGTCTCTAATGATGTGTTATCATCAATTATCGATTTTAGGGATGTTACGATTGATTATTTCGGATCTGGATATGGATATATATAGAGAATGCTGTTATCGGTGTCGGTTACGGAAAAAATATTTTAGATTATCTGGTACTTTCGGATAATTTCTGTTACGAATTTTTAGAGGAATTTTAATTAATAATTAGTAAATTTCTTAACGGATCATACATTAATCTAGCTTCACTAAAAAAAGCTGCTCACTTCGCATATTAAGATATTCAATCTTATAACCTGACCTGACATTTTCTACTCATTTCGAAGTAATAATCTCATCATAAAAGTAAAAACACACTACAACGAAAATAATAAGCATGTGTTAAACAATCGATTCGAGAGGAGATACATTAGTGTGACACTCTTTTAAGCTAGTCTAGTCACTGGCTTAGGTAAAATCAAGTAAAAAATCTGTCATAATAAGTTATTCTCGTTTAAACTTCGATTCCGCTCGTATCCAAAATTTAATCAACTTTCTATATTGGATTTGGTTAAGGTTTGTTTTTTTGTTACGTAGATCCTATAATTTCGGTTACGGTTACGGAGCTCCATAACATCCCTAATAGATACCTATGTCATAAAATCAATTAAAAAAAAAACTAATTAAATCACATTTATCAGTCGTTAATTTCGAAGCGAAAGAAATAAAAATAATTATTACCGTTTCAATGACCAAGTAAATAATAAAACCCGTCATATACCTACATACCTATATACAAACATATGTATTATACGTATTATGCAATACTTGTCAGACTTTATTACCGTCGCTCAAAGTTCACATTGATCAATTTATAGATGCAGATACTATCTTTTTTTATCAGCTTCACGCTGTCTCTTTGCCTATCCTGCTGTGTGCAGGATGAACACAGCAGGATAGGCAAAGGGAACCTAATGTTAAGACTGCTCCCCATTTTCCACCGAACTCTGGAGACATTGACTGTTGAGAGGCGTAAGCCGAGGCTTACCTTAACCCCAGAACGAAGAAATGAAAATATAAATTTTAATAAATATTTCATTTCCTTGAGTAGAGATCGAACCCACCACCAGTCGCGTTAACAGTCACACACTTGTGCCCCAGCGCCACGACTGGCCTCAAAAATAAGAATTAAATGAAGATACGAAAAATGTGTTTTTTTTAAATATAAAACAATACATCTCAAAGCAAGTAGTATTGTTAGGTTTTCTATAGACAAAACTCCACGAGCCCTAAGACTGCTAACTGCATTTACACTTCGCAGTGTTAGCTAATAGGATTAGAGCGCAGTGCGATCATTACCTTAGGGTAATCCTACTCTTTTTCTATGGTTCACGGCTTAAATTTTAGTTCACAGACATTGATAGATAAGTAGTTACTGTAGAGGCCATTCGTGGCGCAGGGGCACGAGGTGTGACTGTAAAACCGACTGGTTGTAGGTTTGATCCCCACTCAAGGAAGTATTTATTTATATTTTCGTTTCTTCGTTCTGGTGTCGAGGCAAAGCGCGGCGTTGAGTTCTTCCTCTCAACACGCAATGCATCCAGAACTGGGCGGAAAGTGGGGAACAGTGTCTTAACACCAGGTTGCCTCTGCCTACCGTGTTGTGTGCGGGATACAGCTCGAAGCTGATTTAATTTTAATTTTTAGTTACTGTACCTACTGTCTAAATATTTTTATAATATTTTTAATTATAAATCTCATTTGAACGCAATTTTCAATTTTTTTCATTGATAAGACTGTGACGTTGAGGTTCGCCATTCCACGTAATGTCTCAGAGTCAGGTGGGGAAAAGAATATAATGGCTTGACATTATGTTCCCTCTGCCTACGTTGTTGTTCAGAGTAAAGAGAGAAACTATTTTAGTGACATAACACATATAAATAAATATTTTCATTTCACTCTATTGTCGAGGCAAAGCACGGCGTTGAGCTCCGCCACTCAACACGCAATGCCTCCAGAATTCGACGGCAAATGGGGAACGGAGTGTCTTAAAACTAGTTTATCTCTGCCTACTCTGCTATATGCGGGATACAGCGTGAAGCTGAATTTATCATATTAAAATGCCGTAAAAAAAAATATGAACCGGTGCTTCTTCTGAATAACACCCACGTCACTTAAATTAAGGCTAATGCATCTCACTGCAAATAATTGACCCCATTAAGAATTATATTTTGACTTGAGGCCGTTGTGCAATCGGAGCACTCCCACTCGGAAAAAAGAAATATTTAATATTTTTATTTCCTCGCTCTGGTGACGCGCGGCGTTGATTTCCGCCACTCAACACACAATGCCCTCAGAATTCGGCGGAAAGTGGGTAACGGAAGTATGAAGAAATTAAGAAACCGTAGGTTCCCATGTTCCCTTTGGCGTCTTTGCTGAAGCTATTTTTTTTAAGTATATTATTACAGCCTTTTATTTTAATGACGTGTTAATATGGACCTGAATCTTGGCAAACCAAGTTGCATCCGTCTGATTAAGGTGAAATTTGAAATATGCCTTTACTTCAGTTAACAATGTAATTATTTATCGCAAAAAAAGCAGATTAGATATTTTTTTTTACAATCGTATATTTTAATTTTTTAAAGATTAGCTTATGTAAAATAAAATAATAATATTATGTAATAATATTCCCATATGTTTGTTTAGGCCTTTTAAATATTTAAAATAAAACATATTTACACAAGGCAATCTGTACATATATTTCAGTTATTATTAGTAATATCAAGTTAATAAGTAAATAATTAATGTTGTCATTACAATTAATTTGATTCCATTGAGATTTCGCAAGTTAAGTTGTATATCAATTATTTTCTATAATATAAATGAGTAAAAACTAAATGAAAAAATTATAATATGGTAACTAAATAGTAACGCGCTTGAGCTGTCTAAGAATTTGAATTTTTTTTTGTTTTTTATTCTATTTTACTTTTTTTTACACAAAAAAATTATGCCTACGGATAAAAAAATATATAAATAATTTAACAAAACCTTGCGATATATGAAATATCTATCAGAACTCTTTATTTCGTAAGCAGTTGTCATAAATAACAACATAAAATATAATTTTACACCATAAAAATAAATACTAGTAATATTTATTCCTGAAATTAAATAACAAATAATAAAACATATGTTTAATAAGTATACCTGTGACTATAATAACGTTGAAAAGATGAATGCTTTATTTTATGTTAACGTAAGTAAAAAATAACATTATTTAAAAAAAAATGATGCTTGCATAAAATAAGTAAATACTGGCCAAGAGAGAAAAAAATTTAAAAGAGAATTTTGTAAAAAAATCTCCTTACAGAAATGCTAACAACATAAATAAGTTGTAAGCGTATAAAAATTTCGACGTAGCTTGATGAAAACGTATGGCTTAGTGGTCAGAGCGTGTGGTCGGTTTCCAGGAGGCGCGGGTTCGAGTCCCGCTACGTTCAAATTTTTATACGATTTCTAAATAAGTAAATACTGTTTTGTAGAAAATCTGTTGAAATATGTTTCACAATATCTGTTTTAAGTCTCTGTCTATCTGAAAATGTTATCTGTATTTAATTGTAATATCTGTATTTCAAATTGCAATTGTAAGTTCTATTTTTCATATTTTTTTTATTAGCTTCACGCTGTATCCCGCATACAGCAGGGTAGGCAGAGGGAACCTAGTGTTAAGACAATCTGTTCTCCACTTTCTGCCGAATTCTGGAGGCATTGCGTGTTAAGTGGCAGAACTCAACGCCGCGCTTTGCTTCGACACCAGAGCGAAGAAATGGAAATATAAATTTAAGTAAATATTTCGTCCCCTCGAGTGTTGATCGAACCCACGACCAATCAGTTTTACAGTCACACTTTATGCCACTGCGCCACGACTGGCCTCAATTAATAATTTTATATAATGCATAGTGATTGCGGTATTCGGGACAAAAAACGATCAGCATTTTTTGTTTTATCATGTAACCGGAGACGATTTAGGGCATATTAAATTGCAAACGTAGCCACTTGAAAACTCATTAGATTATGGTAGTGATTGCTCATTTTTTTTTAAATTAAAAAAAATGTACTCTTCTTATTTGGATTTCTATATTTTTTTTATTATGTCTGTGCTATCTATATATGTGTACTATAACTGAAATTAAGTGACGTGTAAACGTATTATTTTAATGGTTCTAACTTTAACTTTAAAAAACATTGAAGATAGAGATTTTTTTTCATAGAAAATGTCCAATCTTTGTAGCAAATATTGTATTTTGTTTTCATATTTTACAAAAACCATATATGCCATTATGAACTTGTTAAAGGAAACATATTTCTCAAGACAATTTACTTATTTATTTACAATAATATTAGAAATGAAGGTTTTTTTTATATTATTGTTTTTTATTTTATTTTCAGAGCAAAGTCGAAAATGTGATTCAGAAGTCGGAACGACGGCTGTTTACCATATTCCATAGGTAAGATTTTTATAATTTTCATGTTTATTTTTATTTTGTTTATATTCTGGCATTTATAAAAAAAAGCATCGGAAATTGCAAAATAAAAATATAAAGCATCATGGCGCATGCAAATCTGGCGTTTCAACTTATTTTTATTATTATTTTGAAATTATATTTGTATTTTTTATTGGAAAACTATATTTTTTATATACATATACGTATGAAAAATTATACTCACCTGCTTTACATTTTAGAGCATTTATATATAAAAGACTAAGGTCAATTGCATTACATAACTTACAATACTACTAGAGAGAAACATAATTTCGTTCATAAAATAAATCAAAAATCTTTAATAAAAAGTAAAAACATTTTAGAAAACGTTTTAAAATGAATTGTTCGTTTCCCAGTCGTAGAAATTAAATACTTAAAATTTTCATTATCTTGATCAAAGCGTGGCAAACAAGACAAAGCGCGGCGCTAAGTTCCGGTATTTCAAAAAATTCAGCTCAAAATGGAGAACGAAGTGTCACTGTTAACCTTCTGTCTACTCCGCTATATGCGGGATACAGCGTGAAGGAAAAAAAAAGTTCTTCAATATATTATATTTAATTTAAAAAAACATAAAATGCATTTGCAGGCAAGTATTCTGTTCCATGGACGACTGGTACGGGATGACAATGGCGGACATCCGCGCCATCGAGGACCGCACCAAGGAGGAGCTCGAGAAGCTGCGCCGCGAGGGCGAGGTGCGCGGGATGCGCGCCGACAACGAGTAGGGGGCCTGCCCGACCCCACGCCCACGTTAACCCTTTAAGGTCCTTGATCATTTTTTCTCAAAAAATAAATTTGAAAATTATTAATTTTAAACATTTTTTTTTATACTTAGCGATTTTGTTATTTAGTTAAGATAGTTAATTTTTATATTTGATTTCATTGAAATATGTATTCATCGACTTTAAAGGGTTAATGTTTTGGGAGTGCGCGCTATGCCCGAGCCTCAACTAGAGATCGCGATAACGACTGCTGGCAGTCGCGCTCATTATTTATATTCGCATATATTATATTTTGTGTAGGGCCGTTCTTTTTTGTCGATATTTTCTATGAAATTTTAACGTAATTAATTGACATATATTCTTGTTCTGTGGACATCGATCGTCTCTTGTTCTGTGGACGTCGTTCGTCTCTTGTTCTGTGGACATCTATCGTCTCTTGTTCTGTGGACGTCGTTCGTCTCATGTTCTGTGGACATCGATCGTCTCTTGTTCTGTGGACGTCGTTCGTCTCTTGTTCTGTGGACATCGATCGTCTCTTGTTCTGTGGACGTCGTTCGTCTCTTGTTCTGTGGACGTCGTTCGTCTCTTGTTCTGTGGACGTCGTTCGTCGCGTTGTATAGAATAGACGTGTGTTCCTATGTCTAAGGTTTCCACACCGGTGGACGTGAGTCGCTCTACAAATTAAAACATTTAAAGCAATATATTTAGTATTTTTTTTATTAATAATTAATTACGTATAATGCACATTACACAAGGCTACAACTATAAAAAAACTGTTTGAATAATTTCAACTCGTTCGTCATATATATGTAATTCGTGGTGTTGGGAGCGAATTAAATAATTCTAGGTCGTTGGATTTTTTTAGAAAATGCAAATTAATTTTTTGTTAATTTTACCTTGTATTGCAACATATATTATAATGTTTACATTATATGGAGCTTTTTTTTAGATAATCTGTTTTTATAAATAAATTTAAAAAAAAGATAAAAGTAATTAGTTTAAGATTTCTATTGTGATAGAAATTCAAGCAACTGAGTCAAGAAAATGAGGTGAAATACATACTATATATATTTCTTATTCTTAAAAAAATGGAACGTGCTACGATTTAAACAATTTTATTTTTTTATTTGGACATCATAAACTATAATAAGTTGAAATTATGAAAACAGTTTTTCAAAAAATTTATTAAACCTGTGTAATTAAAATAAATATCTCGTTTGAAGCGCGGGCATGCCGTTAGACAATTTCAACATGTGGTATAGATTAAAAATACTATTTAAATAAATAAGTCTATATGTAGTCTATGGTTGAAGGTAGTGTTGTCGTTACCTAACAGAGTTAATTCAATTTAAAAAAAAATCGGGACAAATACATTAAATATCTGTGGATATTAATGGCATTTTAGATGAGACGTTTAAATATTTCGCTGTTTTAATAAACTATCGTTGTATGGTAAGCGCCCGTTCGGGACTACGGC